>JAGHQL010000120.1:0-83323 GCA_020080175.1 Glutinoglossum americanum
ATGACGCGGGCGGGGCGGGGCGGCGTGGGCGGTGGGGTGGTGTGGGGCTGGGTGGATTAGGGGAGAGGGGGGGGGTGTCTGTTGTTTGATGGTTGTCGCTGACGTTTCTTTCGCGTTCGCGCTCCCTTTTCACTTTCCTCTTCTGGGTGTGCTGGGTGTGATACGGAAGGATGTATCCTATTTGTTTGTTCGTTTGTTCCCACCGCTGTTGGTTAGCTGCAGTTTTAATCCGCACGAATCTGCATGTTTCCTCCAGCCGGCTGGCGGCTGGCGGCTGGCCGGTCAATCAATCAATGGCACTTGGGCCCCCCCATATATTCCTTCCCCCCCCCCCTTCCTGCTCGTTTTTCTTTTGGTTTCGTAATTATACACACCTATTATCCCATATATACATACTGTCTTGCTTCACGGCACGGCAGGAGGGGGGCTTCCTTCGATAAGGAACGAACCCTTCGAGGGAACTCAAAGAGGAGTTACCCTTATATTTATATTTTCTTTTTTCTCGGGCCTCGTCCAGTCTGGTTCCTCACCGTCGTGACCTGGACAAACATGGCAAAACCATCCCTTTTTATATATATTCCTTCCTTCCCTATACCTGCACTTCGCGCATCCACCCACCTACCACTCTGCGCGCCTCCTCAGCACCCCTACCCCGCGAGAAGAACCCCACCTACCGACTCCAGTCGCCGCCAGATGGATTTTCGTTAGCGGTACCCTCACTGCCATCCTCGCCAACCAGGGACCTTATCGACAAGATTCATATGCGTCAGGCGTACTGGAGGCTAGGCCTACTCCCTGTTCCTGCTTTCCCTCGCTGAGTAAAGAACTCGCCGGTATCCGTGGATTGCTGACCGACGAAGAAGGCCTCCAGCTTGTGCATGGGGCTGCCCCTGGAGGGGCATATGGGACACTCCTGATTCTTCTTTGGTCCCGGTTGTTACACTCCTCTCCCTTCGCCCTTTTCGCTTCGCAGCTATGGCAAATGCTATACCATTACTACTACGTAGTACGACACACTGCCGTGAGCGGGCGGGTTAATATAGGTTCGTTGTCCTTCTTCATCCCTCTTCTCACGCGTCGGTTCGGTGTTCGTGTGGAGCGCTTCTCGTTTTCGTCCTTCCTCGCCCTTGCTATACATCGGTAGCGATATGATTTGCTTTTCCCGCATAATAGTGTACTTGCAGATGGATGGCATGGTTACTGAAGCTTGGGGTGTGTAGTCCCGGCGGCGAGCACAGTAGAGACTTTTGCGACACTCGTGTCGGCCGTGATGTTAGGTTAGTTGAGGCTACGCGTTCTCCTTCTTTTTCTTGCTTGTCGCGTTGATGCGGCTTCATCCACTTTCCCTTACTTCTTTCGCAACACAAAAGCTCATTTTTGCCCCACTACTCCTCTTGAACACCTGGAGCTTATCATCTCTCTTGTACATCTTCATCACAAGCCCTTCGTCAACTCACCTGTTACTTGTCAGTATCTTCTTTCCCCTTCATAGTTCTTCACCAACGCTCTCTCCACCAATTCCCCTCTTCCTCACCACCACCTCCCGCATCACATTGCTCCAATTCTTCCTCACCCACTGCTCTCTCTCACACAAACCCTCCCATCATATCGCCAATTGCCTTAATCTCTCTTTTATCACATCTTCAGCGGACCTTCGTCGCTTATCTGGCCTAAACAGCAGTCACACTCACCCTATTTCATAGCAGGTAAGCTGCACCATCCACTTCCCTTAATTGGCAGTTTCTCATCGCGATCTTCTCACGTCCTCCCGATTCCCCTACCTGACCTCGTCCATTATGATATTGAGGCTTTCTGGCAATACTGTCTTTGTCACACTCTAGCATTCCCAAACACTCCAGCTACTGTTTTTGCGGAGTTCAGATCGAACAATCCATCTCACATTAATTAACTGTCTTTTTTCTCACCTTGGCTCTTCCGCTAACCGGTTAGGTTGCCATCTTTACAGTTCGCTATGACGCGAGATAAAAAGGATAGTCCAATCGACCGAACCCCTGATACCTTACCTGAAGCAAAGATTATTCTTGCTTTTCTGAAACACCGACTCGATGAGCTCGAGAAGCAGCTAGAAGATGCGTCAAAATCTCGGGAGTCAATGGCGGAATCACTGGCATGTTTCTTGAACCACGGAGTGGCAAACGAGCAATATCGTCAAGACATAGTTGTTATGCGGGTGCAGCTAGATCGCCAAGAAACGGAGCTGAAGACACTCCGAATACAGCACGACGCGTTCGTCGCACAGGTCCTCAGAGACCGAGCGGAAAGAGAAGACCTAGAATCGATTAGGCGACAACACCGCCAACAAGGACCCCCTACTGTAAGTTATGCACAGGGCTGTCTGAAGGGGGGCACGTAGTTGACATGTTAGGGTAACCCGCCTGATGAGCCTGATTTTGGTGGCTCCCTTATCGATGCTTTCGCCGATGCCGCTCTCCCACCGACCGCCGTTCCGGAAGATTGGGTAGCCGGTTCACCTCCGCCAGGCAATCTCATGGAATTCGGGAATGATCCCTTTGATACCAACTCGCCTCCACTAAGTATTCTCACAGGCCTTAGGGAAGAACAACTCGGTGCTCCACCTGGGCCGAGTGGTATAAACGGCGCGCCCGATCAGGTAGCATCAGATCAAGAGATAAATTGGGAAGATTGGGTTGGACTCATTGGACCTGGCCCCAATCCGGACCGGGTGGTTGAGAACGATAACGGCTCGGACGTACCTACCGAACCATTTACTCGGTCTGAGACTGAACAAATTTACCGTCGCTTCTATCCACATCTTCTACCAAATCTTCAAAATATGCCCGGTGAAGCTCAGGTACGGCACACGAGCGGCTTTGTTCGTCTGCTTTTTCCCTTGAAATACCTCCAGATTGCGGAAATTCGTTGACTTGTGAAAATATAGGTGAATGAAAGTGTCCAAGCATCTGCATCCGAAGAATGGCGCCCAACAACTGTTGAAGATGCTAGTGACGGTAACGGAAAGGGGAGGAAAGCCCATCGTGATGAACCTACCGACAGCGAGAGTGGTAGTGGGTCTAGTGATATCAAAGGCAAAGGTAAAGCGGTCGATCAAGGCACCACCACCGCACGAGCCACCACCGGTGAATCCAGCGTGAACGGAAGTCAGAGCGCAATCACTCATGCCGCCCCAACGGTTCTCCGGACCGGCCTCCACCACCCTAGCCTCCTAGAAGGTACAACTTCTCGCTACACCACCCCGGAACCATTCCGGCCAACAACCCTCAATTATGACCATTTCACGCGCCACGGACGTACTCCCAGCTTCTTCGAATTTGGCATCCAGTTCGATCCCCCTCCCAACTCACGGAACAACCCCCGCAGCACTGTGCTCATCGAGAACCTACCCTCCAATATCACAATGAACACTCTGATGCCATCGGTGAGAGGTGGTGCTGTGCTTAGGGCCACTATTGTCAACACCACCCCGATTACTGGGACTCCGACTGCGTTGGTTACGTTTGTGGAGCCGCAGGCTGCGGCAGATTACGTTGCGTTTGCGAATATCCATCCTATCCGGTTTTCCGGTTTCGTGGCGGCTGTAACGCTCGTGGCTACGCCGAATTTCCCCATGCCGTTTTATCTCCAACAGGCGGTTAGGCTCCTTAACCAGACACGCGCGTTAAGGCTGAGTGGGATACAAGACCCCTCCCATTTCACTACAGACCAACTCCTAAGAGACCTAGACCTCGAGTGGGCGTCCAGATTAGGGTTGATCGAGAACATCCATCACCTGGATGGTTCCACAGTCGACCTCACATTCTCATCCCTAGAAGTCGCCCTCCACGCCTTCCATACCCTCCGCTCAACCCAAGTATCACACCACACCGCAGGAGCCTACGCTACATTCCTCCCAGATCCCTCCTCATTACCCCTAGAATCCCTCCTAAGATATCAAGCCAGGCTCAGCGGCCACCTTCAGCAAGACAACGTCCCGGATGAGGACCTCTACGACCCTGACGCACCAGACGATGCCTATGATGACGCGGATATGTCGGACTACGAACCAAACGACGGGTTCGGGGATGTTTTCCGCCCGCCGACCCCGAAACCCGAGGTGGATGACTTGACTGACGCTGAGGTGTATCCGGACCTAGGTGGTAGCGGGGCGACCGGTACTGAAGATGGGTCCTACGGCGGGGATGAAGAAGGGGGTGGAGGTGATAACGCGGGCGAGGGACCGAGCACCGGACCACCAGCCTATACGCTATCTCTCGGTGAGTTAGAGTCTTTAATATCCAGTGAAGACATAGAAGCGCACTTCCTTTGCCCAGCCATCCACCAAGCGAGGGCCGCTGGAGGAAGGGGCGATTGTACCGGTGAGGGGTGCGTCGCCAGCGGTGAGGAAATCGAGGCGGAAGGAGGCGAAGGAGAATATGAACCGCAGGAAGGAGACCCCGACCACTCTTCCGTCGCCCTATCCACGCAGACAGGAGGCTTGCCCCTCGCCGTCGAATAAACTACGAATAACATCCCTCCCGATACAGACCCCAACGCGGTAGAGTGACTGGTGGATCGAGGGCGTCTGGTTTGAGGAGTGGATCAGCGAGAGGAACCATGGTGCGCTCAGCACAGCTCATCTTCCTCCTGCTCTGACTATTCGATACAGCACCCACGGGGGGGGGCGCATCTTTTTTCTCTCTCCAGCAAGGTCACCCAATCGAAAAGCAAAAAGGGAGGAAGGTCTTTTTTAATTTATGGGGATGTAGAAAGGGAATCGATTGACTTAACTAATTAATTAATTTAAGAATATATTTATTAAATCTGTTCCTAGCCTACAGTGTAGATCCGGTCGCGTACTCCTTCACCTTGTTCACCCAGTCCCTTATTATCCCTACGCCCCCAATACCTCCAGTCTTTCTTTTTCTTTTCTTACCGACATACCGATGACACAATGGTATCACATTCACGCTACATCCACCACCCATAAATACACGCATACGTCCAAAAAGATTCATAAAATATCATATCATGTCGTATCTGTCATCTCCGCGTAAATATTCAACAGAAAAAAGAAGGAAAATCAACCTCCGACCCAGCCCGATGCCAGGCTCCGGTATTCGTATACCCAGACCATCCCAAATCAAAGGCAAGCCTCCTCCTCCCCGCCGCCATCCACCCCCTTAGCGCCTGCAATCGCATCCCAAGGCGCACAAACCCCCAAGGCGCGCATCATATGCGAACTCATGAACCCGAGCCCGTAGACATAACTCGCGTTTACCCAGCCGAACCTGTCCCCACACCCAGCGCACATTAGCACCCTTTCATTCCTAACGCTCCGCTTCCAGACAAACAAGAAGGTACAGCAAGGAATAGATGGGAAAGAAAAAAAAACTTACCCCTCCCTCGCCACACCCCTGAAATCAATGCCCTGATTCCCATACTCCGCGTCCACCCTATGCGCCCTTACTGGTTCCGTAACATCATACTTCTCCACAACCGCTCCATTGAAATCCACAAAGACCTTCGTCATCATGTGGAGCCACTTGTACGCCAATCTCTCCGCCTCAGCCGTATACCCATAGCGCTTCAAACCACCCCAAGCTAGGATCTGATGAGGCGCCCACCCGTACGGGTAATCCCATTGGTATTGCGGGCGATCGGGTCCTACTGCGCCTCTAGACTCTTTGGTTGTGGATACGAGGCCACCCATGCGTTCGAATTTCGGGAGGGCCTTTGAGACGAGTAGGGAGGCTTGGTGGGGGGTCGCGAGGCCGCTCCAGAGGGCCCAGAGGCAGGTTGCGGTTTCGTAGGTGCGTTGCTTTTTTGTGAGGGTGTTGTAGTCAAAGTAGAGGCCCGTTTCTTCGTTCCAGAGGTGCGTGTTGACCGCCTCCTTTCTCCTGTTTGCTCTTTGATCCCATAGGGACGATGATTCGACGTGATCCGGTTCTTGGCCTGGGGCGCAGAATGCAGCTGGGACCTTAAGCTCATCCCCAAATACTGTGCGAATCGTTCGTGAGATATCGGTCTCGTACTTGTAAAGGAGACAATTCAAGTCGATAGTTGCGATGTTGGCCGCGATGGTTTCTAGACGGTACGAATTGTCATGGCCAGACTCTCTGAGCGCCCTGTCATGGAGAAAGTACTCGTCCAAATCTGGCTCTTTCACTGTCCCGGCGTTGTACGCCTGTATAAGCTCCTTTATCCCCATCCCGTATTTGCTAGCATAGGGCCTCAAGACGTGCTCGAATTGCGTGTCTTCTGGCTCCGGTGGAACTCCAAGTCCGGGTGGCCTATATCTTGAAAGGCCAGATTCTGGGTCGTACCTCGGCTCAGCCATCCAGACTTTGTTGTACTCCTTCATCGCCGCTAGTATCGCGAGCCTCAAGAACTCCTTTGATCCTGGTTCATTCTGAATCTTCTCATACGTCTTCAGAGCAAGGTCAGTCAGGAACGGTGGCTGCGATCTACAAAGGTAGTAAGACCGGTTTGCATTGAGGATCTTGCCGTAGTGCTTGATCTCAAAGATAAAGTTCTGGATGGTTGATTTGACCAGGTGTGTCCGGTCGCTTTCCAAAAGCCCCAAAGCGCAGAAATAGCTATCCCAATTGTACAGTTCATTGAACCTCCCTCCAGGAACAACGAATGGTAGGCCCTTTAGCTCCTTCTCTCCAGTAGACGGGTCCTTTATATACTCCTCCATCTCAAGCGCAAGCAAACCTGGTTCGTTATTTAGACTCTTGACAAACTCAGGAGTTACTTCTTCTTCCGGAGGAAGTAGTCGAACGTCTAGCCGAATATCTGGTCGATCCTGGGCTACCTTGGTATAATACGCGTACTGTTCTGGTGCTCCTGGCGGTACATAAATCCTCGGCCGCGGGTCGCTAGTCCAGTCTTTGGGGTCCTTAGCTGCGATTTCAATAACGGAAGAATCTATTCGCCTAGTCAAATTGTCCCAGAACATATCTCTGATCAGACGGCTCAGGCGATGCACCGGATTCTCATTGAGCCGCAATTCATCAAGTGTTATATACTTGCATTTGTTATCTTGTGCAAGAGTGAGTTCCTGAAGAAGATTGGAAAGCATGTACGTGCCCCGGACGACAACTCGATTAAAGCCGTCGGAATTAACCGTTCCCAGAGAGGCCATCTTGAAGCAGACAGGGTCAGCTCGTTGGTTTTTGGCTAGAGAGAGCTGGTACTACACCTTTGGGCCGCTATCCTCCACGGTAATCTTCAGATCCCCGTCTGTGTCTTCTCCGGCAAGAAGAGCTTTCAGAGTAGAATCGACAGCGACTATAAACTTGCGGGGTGCGGGGGTGGTCTCATCTGTAATCGGCACGTTAACATGGAGTAAGCAAACATCCAGCCGGAATAGCCATTGGTAGGTGAGGCGAAGACGTACCATGGCTTCCTCTTCGATGAACACCAGAGGCTTTCCCCTGATTCTCGGACAACGCCACGTGGTTCGACTACAAGTCCCTTGTCAGAACGGATGAGGTTTCCAGAAGTTCAAGTATGAACGAAGGATATTCATGTCAACGCCAAACAAGAGAGATCCCACTAGCCCTAACCCCGAGGTCTAAGGACTTGGTAAAACCTCAAGTTGATCCAGGAAGGGTAAACGCTAATACCACAAGAGAGGGAACGCCATACAATGGAGGAGGATCTCCGTTTCCCCGAACGAGTCTTCTGCTCGGGTCCGGTGGCGTTGGGGCCGTCAGAGTCTTGAGAGTATTTGTGGCTCATGATGGACAAGATTGGCTTTTTAGGGGTATGCCAGGGTGAGAGGTGGCGGGGTCGCCGTATAGAATATATACATCGAGGTGCCGTTGGACTTCTGACCGCCATGCTCCAACAAAGCCCCACTTCCCGCCACCACGAGATAAGCTACTGCAGAATATGCGGGTGCTGGGCCTGTGGCAATTCGGACAAGCCACCTTAAATTGTGAGGGTTCTCGCCCAGATCGAAGCGCCAAAAGCAATATATCGCAGTGGCGGGATCCAACAGCTAACCTCAAGATCAGGTTCGCAAGCGCATTCAAAGTTTTCCCATTGGGAATGCTATTCGAATACCGCGAAACGAAATTTATTTGCTCGTATTCCACAATTTAGTGAAGACCCTCAATTGAGTGCACACCGCCAAACCCCCCAACTGAGACTTTTTGCCTTACTCTACTACTGTCCGACCCGCCGCCCCGCGAATGAATATCGCCAACCCCTCTTTTTATGGGCTATCTAAGATCTATTCCGCCCGATGTTCATAACTCTGCAGCTCCGTCGCGCGGACGATGTAGGCTAACTAAGCCCTCCTAGCACAAAAGCTCGTATTCCCAGATACAACACCACGTATTCTAACGGTATTGGTGGTGGTACATACAAGCATAGACCTTGTTGGAGTTGAGACTCGGCTTTTGACCAATAAATAGCCCAGTGCTTCCGAGTTATGATATCTTGGGAAATATTTACTGAAAATCTTTGGTATGTGAGTAAGTAAAAATCGTTTTCGCGGTAATTATCCTTTTCTGTTTGCGCACCTGGCTCTTAAAGGTTTTAAGCCCAGGAAAAACGCTTCTATACTGCAGATACAAATCGTAAGCCTTAGAGCTTCTCACTCAATCTCGGTGCTACTAAGCTTCGCCTCGAAGCTAGTCGCCTTTGCCTTTTCGGCACCCTCGTCAGTATCAAGCTCCTCACCATCAATCACATAGACTGGTCCTAAGCATGTCCAGCTGGTACCACCCTTTATCCTTCCTATAGTCATTAGCTGCCTTGCCGTCAAGTCGCAAGTCCCCAGATAAGACAACGGCAGGAAGGTTTTTGTCTGCAGTTGCTGGATCATAGGGATTCGAAGTGGGCACACAATGGTGAAGTATGGCTACGATTCGATGACCAATGCTTTACCATTCAGTCCAAGTTCCGATCTCTGAGAGATTTCTGGTGGCAAGATACCAGGTAGTGTGAAATCGGGAATTGCTAGGAAGAGAGTCAGTGACTCTCTTCAACCGAACTGCCTGACTCTCCGCGTATCCAACATATTTCTCTTGGTTCAGCGAATCCTTGCCAGTAGCCACCCTCCTGTGATCCTGCACATTGCCAGATGGGAGTGACCCAATTGAAAAGGTAGCCACGACGAGCGGGAGCTTGTGTCCAGAGGGAAGCTGGCCATGAGTGCCCCCCCAAAATTGACGTAAAAATAAACTCTCGGGTCCCTCTTTCGCACTTTTGCAATTTTTCTGCGTATGCTGCAACGCGTCCCTCTCTAGCTCACAATCTGATCTAACCACAGCCACTGGCGATAGAAACCGGCTGTATGTACATACAGTATATCCCGACAACTAAAGGGTGAGTCAAGGCCGACGTGAATTTGTTAGAATCGGCAGTTCAACAACAGAAGTGAACAGGCCTTTCCTCGAGAACCCCACCCGGTCATCCTGGGCGTAATCCGCGAGCGTGACCCGACACCGCCTTCTCCGCCACTGCCAATGGAGGATAAACAAACAGCTATGCTTTTATTCCATCGTGTTGGCTAATAGCGGTCAACTCCGAACATGGATGTCGAAGATAACGCCTTGTGGCTAATGACAGACGCAAGCGGCGGGTCGAGGGCTGCTTTTAAGGTGGGCTCGGTACTGCCCAGCAAGAACGGACAGAGTCTGCAACAATAAGCACAGCAATAACAACCATCGAGGGCGGTGAAACAAGTCGAATGACGTACACAGCGCGAACGCACTTTCTGCACGAAATCAGTAAGGCTGAGTCTACAAAACGTTTTTGGCGGATCTCAATGGAATATCCCCGGAGTGGCTTATTCCTTTTAGTTTCTTTTTGTGTGGCGGGGGGGCGTTCTGTTGAGCGGCGAGAAAGTGTGCCTTGAATTCTGCCTCACTGACCGTCGATTAAGCACTGCGTTATTTTCCAGCATCAGCTCCGAGTGGCTAGGGCGACACCGGCTTACGGAGTATGATACACTTGATTACAATTGGGTCGACATGCATCGGAATGATGGCCATATTCGTTTTTCCGCAGCTCACGCGGGAAGCTCTTCTAGCGCACCGGCACAGAACAGGCATCGATATGCACCAATAGGAGATGGGAATTGCAATACGCGCTCATTCTCATTTGCTTGCAGCAAGTCGCTTTGCATGGCTCGACAGTACTCTTTAACCCCTCCGCCATCTCATCTTGCTGCTCCCTGGCTTCGACCTCCAACGTACACCTCCAACATACATCCACGTCTTACTTCCCTCACATACATCTGAATAGTCATTCACGGATGGCGGATAGACGGGAGTCATCGGCCTCTAGCCGTTCGACGAGGCTAGCCCCTTCGCAACGTGCGGCGATGAGGGAATGGAGGTCGATGTCTGCAGACACCGAGGTTACGGAGGAGACACTAGAAGAAGTTAAACGGTCCTCGACCGACGTGCCGGCTACCATGGACGCCTTACAAGAATTTGGGGACGTGATCTCGCGGACCCGCGATCCAGAAATGGAGGCGAGATTCCGCGAGAAATTAGAACGATACCTGGCTGAGAATGAGCGCCAACGACCGGCTCTTCTCAGCGTGATGGAATGGGCTGACGCTGGAATTCGAACCGCTGGAGACTTTGCATCGTTTATCCTTAAGGGTTTTCGGTTTCCCCGCTTGCCTACCGACCAGGAGCTCGTAGCGTTAGCCCGACACTATTATCCTCCCCGTATGGAACTTAAGGTTCATGTCAGTGACTTTGGCGACGATCGCTCTAGCCATTTCGAAACAACGTTGGGCGAAATCGAGAGATGTATGAAGTCTTGAGTACCACCTCTACTATAACCGGCTAATCGCTCGTAGGCTGGGAAGACAAACCTGATTGGGCCATTGTCCGTTGGATGTGAGGGCGCTCTCTCCTCCGATGATAGGACTTCCCTCTGACTTTTCTAGACACGCTCCCCTTGGGCTTGGACTTACTCATTCGGTGGGTGCATACAGACCATCCTGGCTAACTTGACCTAACAAATATACGTTATAGTCTGTGGAAGACCTATTCCTTCATGGTGGGGATCGTGGTAGACCTTTTTTGTATGGAGGTTCAGCCGGCTTCCCATACATAGAGACTGAGGCCCTCAATTTTCGAAGTCGGCAGAACGTTCAGGAGATGCGAAATGTGTACATGATACTCTCAAAGTTGGAAGAGCTGCATCCTCAGCTTGATCAGATTTCTCTCAACGGCGATAACAACAAAAACCTAACCTCTGACATTGAGTGGAGAGCGGGCCATCTTGAATCGCCCATGGGCTATTGGAGTCTAGTCGAGTCAGACATGCCATGGCAACTCTCTGAGGGCATTGATCAAGGGCAAGGTGGAGTATGGGGCGGACTCACCCCTATCGGACGTGTTATCGACGGGCAAGAACTTTCAACCCACCCATTCTTTCGGGACTCCCAACTAGTGAGGAGTGTATTTCGGTGCTTCCACCGTGGTGATGGTAGTGACCCGCTTCCTGTCCTGATAGACTGCTGCTAATAAAGAAAGGATTCCTATTGACACTTGCTCCCCCTACTGGTGTCGACTATCTGGACAAATACTTCCGAAAATACCTTAGAGAACCAATAGAATGTATGCCCGACAATGACGATGCCTCGGTCTTAGGTCACATGCTCCAACTCTTTGCAAAATCGGGCACGAGCAGTTGGCATAGGAAGACTGTAGAATGGCTTGCGGTATATATGATAACGGAATTCGGTGCCACCCCGCACACCATTCGCCAAGGGCACAATGCGGTGTCCGTGGTAGCTGCTTATCGAACCGTGGTTCAAGATCTTGTATGTGGCAAATTTTTAACGATCACTCTAACAGTGGACTGACATTGATTTGAATAGAAACGAAGGAGATATGACCCGTGGAAGCGGAATGAATCCGTTAAACTAGTCCGGGAGTATCTCACCTGCATTGACGAGCTGACTTCAATCTGTTTAATATTATCAAAGAAAGTCCAGATGTTCGAAGGTTTGCTACAGGATTGCAAGGCGATGGAGGCTGAAGACAGTGCGCGAGCGGAGCCGGGCAATCCTTCTGGTAAATCTATGATAGATCGGGTGGAATGGGCTGCTACGGCTGTGAAGGATCAACACGATTCCCTCAAGAGATTCTCAGTAGATCTAGAGTTGGCGATGAATGCGGTGAGCAAGCCTATATGCCCGCCATATCGGGGGTCTGAGTGAACTACTACTAACATTTTTTGGGCGTGACTACCAGCTCTTCCAACTTCGATCGATAGAACAGAACGAGCTCGCCATCGTCGCAGACAGCCAGAACAAGGCCATCCTGGTGTTCACCGGCGTGACGATCATCTTCCTTCCACTTTCATTCTTCACGTCATATTACGGCATGAATTTGCAGGGCATAGCGAATACGCACAAGGATGAGGCTTTCTTTTGGAAAGTGTGTGGCACCGTTGCTTTCATGGTGATTTTGTTTGTCGTTGTTTACGCGTTCCGTAACAAGCTTCGAGGGAGACTTTTGAACCCCACGCCGCACAATCGCATTGTGTGAGTCTAAAATGTTGCAGGGGTGGGACCAGAGGGCTTTCTTTTTTTGGGCCCCTTTTTCAGTAGTTACTTCGTTCATCAACTTCATCTTATACTTGGGTTTTGGATTTATTACTCTACTTCATACACTTACCTTACCTACTCAACCCATGCTCGTTGACATGGACTACAATGCCTACTTGCCTGTCCTATCTAGTCTTGACTCTAGGACCATGATTCAGCGTGGCGAATCCAACCACCCATCTCTCGACAACCTCCTGCTCCCGCGCTTATATCCTCTTACCAACCTCCCTCTTCGCCGACCGGGGGGACGCTCGTGGTCACGGGAGTCCCTCCCAAACATACTCTATATGAAGGATCAGCGGTGGGCCTCCCCGGCATGCGCCAGCTCAGCGAGAAACTCGCCTCTCATATGGATGTACCGCGCACGATAGGTGGGCGACAGCAAGCCCCAGTGCATCCAGGGAAGAACACAACTACCTATCCATATTTTCATCCCAACCCTTCGAATAAAATCTTGTGCACTACCCCCCCCCCCCACCCCCCTTTTTTTTTTTGACTTCCTGGATGGAGGACGGTCTTTTTTTTCTTGGCCGGGGGAGGTATGTACGTAGTATGGTATGGTGGTGGCTGGCTGTGGGAGGACTTTTGTGTCGCGCCACCCTCCTCCAGTATGACGATCAGAAGGCGGACGAAATCTACAATTAGAAAGGGAAAAAAAAAGTCTTATTTATTTCTGTACAATACAGTCTCTGCTGGCGCGTACGAGAAAGAAAAAAAAAAAAGGGGGGGGGGGGCTACGGACGGTGTATCGTTTATTGTGCGGGAGAAAAAAAAAAGAAGATAAAACGAGTAGCGGAAACAGAACCAGCCCCTTATTAAACGCGTGCGTTCGGTCCTATACAGGTTTGATCCAGATTTAGCTATAAGGAGACATTTACTCCCACCGATGCATCCCCCCTCTCTCAGCCGCCGGGACCCTTTTAACCCAGCGCCATACTCTTCTTGATCTCCGCGATCGCCAGCCCGGGATTCAAGCCCTTCGGGCACGTCCTCGAGCAGTTCAGGATGGTGTGGCACCTGTACAGGCTCATCTCGTTGTCCAGCGCCGCCTTCCTCTGCTCCTTGAATTCGTCCCTCGAGTCCGCGATCCAGCGGTACGATTGCATGAGCACCGCAGGGCCTAGGTATTCTTGTGAGTTCCACCAGTAGGAGGGGCAGGATGTGGAGCAGCAGGCGCAGAGGATGCATTCGTAGAGGCCGTCGAGCTTTTTGCGGTCGGCGGGGGATTGGCGGTTTTCGCGGCCCTGAAGGAAGGGGTGGGGCGTTAGGTATATTGCTATTTTTTTTAGAGTAGGGTTTGGTGGGTGAGTGGACTTACGTCTTCTGGTGGGTTGTTCCGCTGGAGGTAGGGTTTGATTGATTTGTATTGTTTGTAGAATTGAGTTAGGTCAGGTACCAGGTCCTTGACGACGTATGTATGGGGGAGAGGGTAGATGCGGGATTCTTTTGTCGCGTCGGTGGGGATGCGGCCTTGTATTTGGTTTGGGAGTTTAGTGTGATATAGCTTAAATGCAATCATTTGGAGAATACGCGTAAAATGTGCCCCCGCAAAAAGGAGGAGGGGCTCATTCAGAGAAACGTAACGGCATTAATGACTAGGGTAACGTGTTCTCGTCCCTTCTCGAGAGCAGCAACACTGAAGGCAATGGGTCTGCTTACATAGGCAAGCCAACGTATTAACTCCATCAATGTTCATCGCACAGCTCCCACAGATCCCCTCGCGACAACTCCTCCGGAATGTCAATGTTGGATCAATCTCATTCTTGATCCTGATCAGCGCATCTAGCATCATTGGGCCTGTTTTTTTGAGGTCGAGCGTGTAAGTCTGCATCCTAGGCTTCGAAGTGGGCTCATCAGGGTTCCAGCGGTAGATATGAAAGGTCTTGGTCTTGGCGGGCTCGAGGGGTGAGGGGGAGGCGGCGGTAGAGGCTTTGGCGGGCGGATCGGATGCGATAGAGGCGAAGGAGCGGAAAGCAAGAGGATTGAGAGAGAGAGGGCGAGAAGTCGTGGAGAGAAGGCGGGAGGAGGTTCGGAGAGCGGCCATGGTGGTGGAGTGTCGATGCCGCCCAAGGCGCAAAGATAACAGAACGACTGCAATGGGTTCTCTCCTAGAGCAATCACCCAGAAATTTCACCCCAGGAGACTCTCACAGGAGCCACCAATCTCCAAAGCGCGATTGAGGCAAGTAAGGTAGGTAGTATAGACACGTTTGTTGCTAACCCCTGTGGAGGAAGAAGGAAGATGCGATGGCAAGGACCTCGGGTGTCGGAACCAAAGTTGACCTCACCATTCCCTCGCGTGAGAGCCAATGAGCGAAGAGGGATTAACCACCCAAGAGCAAAAGACTGGTGAGAGCAGAAAAGCGGCACTACTACTCACGTGATACATAATGTAGCAGGTGAAAACTACACGAGTGTGACTGACGGATGAATATGCAAATGCACTACCCAGCCATAGCCCACGGTCGAGGTCACTTAAATAGGAGGAAAGGCAGACACTTTCTGTACCTGGCGGCTTCAATAAGGAAGTCCTTCAGGCTGTCTCCTTTCTTCCGGTCGACGTCGACATTGTACTTTTGCGCGGTCTTGGCATAATTCCCGTCCACAAGCTTGCCAGCAACAATCCCGCCAATAGTCATACCAGCAAGGCCGGGTAAGAATGCGAGTCCAATTTCAAGCTCGTTATAACCATGTATTTCCTTGAAGATTACTGGAATGGCGGTTTGGAAAGTACAGCAGAGCCGCCAATGCTCTGGAGTGTCCTGAGTGCGGCATAGCTCTTTTGGTTCAGGGAGAGTCCCAGGCTGACACATGCGTACAGGCTGACCAAGCCAAGGAGAGCGGGACGATTGCCGAATGTGTCCGCCAGTGGGGCGAAGAAAACGAGTGGGATGGCTTGGCAGATAGCGTAGGCTGTAACTCTGATGTTGATGGCCTAGATGGAGAGACGGAGAAGTGGGTGCTGAGCATAGGGATCGGAGGGAAGTAGACTGTTGCTGTGAGTGTTGAGGTGAGTGTTATGAAGCCGAGAAGGTCCTCCAATGTACGAGATGTCAAGCTGCCAGCTGAATGGGGTTCAATACGTATTAAGTGTGGATCCCCACCAGCTAAGCCGAGCAGCCACAGCCGAATCCGTGTCAAAATTCTCCTTGTCCAAAGCTCTCTTTTGTTAGAATAAACGCTCTCCAGACCTCAATTCTCTTCTTAGACACGCTAGCTAAGCATTCTCTCACATAGTATTCAACTGAAGCGCGCGTCACTGGTCAGGACCGAAATAGGAAACATCTGTCGCTGCGCCATCCCCCACTCCGAGTATCCGGTCTGACTGCTAACCGCTCTATCTGAGTTGTCATACACATCTCTCATGCTGAGATTGCTACTTCTTGAACTCGCACGTGAATCCCATCAAGAATTGGTTGTTCCGCATCTCTCTCTTTTCCTAACAATCTTCCACCTTTTTTACCTTTCACATCCTAAAACATACAACCCCTTCTATCTTTTTATCTCTTCTATACCATAGACACAAATCCAATCAGTTTTATTTTATTTTTTTTCCCACCCTCTCATCCTTTCCCGTTTCTCTGATTTGACGCCCGACACCGTGTTGGGGAGCAAGATGAGCCCAAGGGCTCTGGCTGGGCTCCACCTCTTAGTCCCTCAGCCACCGATCCTCCCATCACGTCAGCCTCCCGCCGCACGCCTACATGCCCGAGAGAAACAACAGGAAACAACAATAAATGATAAATGCCGTCGAGACGAAACGCACGCCACCAACCCACATATCTCGCAAACACCAGGGGCCTCCCCGATCCCCTTCGAAACACGCGCCACCCAAAACCCAAGAAAAAAAAAGACGAGACAAGACCAAAAAACCTCCCAAACCCACCTCACAACAAACTGCGGATCTCCCGGATATAAGTTGAATTTTATTTTATTTTTCAACTATTTGCACCAAAATCCCATACTCATTTTCACAGTATTTTCAAAAAAAAAAAAAACTCGATTCCATAATCATTGTCTACCCTACAAAGTTATGCAGTCAATCAGTTAATCTACCCTGACCACTACCTGTGTAGTAACTTGATATGCGCCCCGTCGCCCCTCATGCTAACAAATATGCCCTGATCTAAGTATCACTCCTCCCCAAACCTCAAACAATTGCCCTCTCTAATGTACGCCGTTAATCCTCCCGCCCCACCTTATCCCAACAAATATTAACACTACAAATAATTAAAAGCAAGCTAAAGGCATGGCTCGTGAAGTAGTTAAGACCGGCGGCCATCCTTCGTGAATCCGTCAGCGCACGATATTATTTCATAGCCCCACAAAGCAATAATGGGCTCCTCCAACTGAGTCGACTCAGAACCTTTCGCTCGCAAGCAATGATAACGATGAAGCAACAAGTGATCTCCGTTCAAAATTCGATGGTGCTACTCGTTAATATCACCAAAAAGCCCGTCTCGCGCAACCCCATCGCTAGGGATGCTGCTCTTAGGGAAATGGCTTCGTAGCCTCCGCCCGTATCCGGTCGTCCGCCCGGGAGGCGTCTGGCCCTGCTCTGGCTGTCCTCCAAAGTTCGCTTGAGGAATCTGCTGGTGCTGAAACTCAAAGATCAACGGGTTCGAAGAGAATCCGGACGGATCCGGGCCTCCAAATGCGCCAAAGTCCATTTGGGGAGGCAAAATATGAAAGAACTGCGGGGGGTGTGCTCCGGCCATAGCGAAATACCTTTGTGTAGATCTCATGCCTGGGGCATTCTCTGCCGTCTCAACGTCAATTTCCCCAAAGCGGTTCAGGATTGGCTCGACATTCTCCTTGTCCCCCGAAGACCGTGAGGAAATAGGTCTAAAGAAGGAGGTAATTGGTCTTTGCAGCGGGTCGGTGATGGGGGAGAGTCGATCAGGTTGGACCGAATGTCCTTGATTGAGGAAGGAGAACTCTAGCGGAGACTCAAACCCTGTGTACCCGTAGGAAGGCCGATATGGGAGCCCAGGATCAACCGTCTCCCTTAGAGTCCCTGAGATATTCTCGCGTTCTTCCGAATCTCGGAAGATGTCAAACCCCCGTTTCTTTTTCTGACCTAGATTACCAACAGTGAGCTTGAACTCCTCCGTTTCATCCTCCGTGGGCGAAAAGCGACGTCCTTCCTTTTGTGGAGCCTCAGCTACACGTCCATTTGGCAATGCCGGACCAGTCTTAGAAAGTGTCCCGGGGTCCCCTGTCTTTGAACTCTTGTCCTTGCTAACCCTTCGGGCTTTTGGCTTTCTCACCACTGCGATGTTGGTTGACTTGTCGGTCAACATCGATCGCTTGGCTCTCGGTGCTCTTTTCCTTGGGGGCGACAGCTCATCATTGCATGACCTATCGTCATCTGGCCCGGTAATTCGATGCTCTTTCTTAAGGTTGAAGTCGGGTCTAAAAATAAGCTCATTCGGTTCCACTTCGGTCGAATTGATCTCCATTTGTGCTAGAACAGTCCCGTCCTTCTTTTGGTTCCTGGTGCGTTTCTGTTCAGGGGTGGCGGAATCGAAGAGCCCCATCCCAGGCCAATACACTCCTTTAACTCGCAGACCTTCCGTTGTCTGTTCGAAATCCTGCGCCATGAAATCCGGGGAGTCAACTGTTTCAATACTAGGGGTGTCGGGCGCTACCGATTGCTCTGTATGATGGTCGAGAAATGGATCTAGCTGGTCTCGCATATCAGATATGTTGTAGTCATAATTGCACCTTAGCAACTCCTGATCAAGCTCGGTGGAGAAAGGGTTCTGTAGGAACTTTGGGGTCTCGTGGAGCCTATCGAGGGCAGTTGGCCACAACCGCAGGTAAGGGCCGGCGGCGGCACCATTGATCCCATTCACTTCATAAGGCTGACTATCTAGTAGGGATGAATCGCTTTTGCTGTCATGTTGGGATAATTCGTGGGAAAATGCATCGTGAAATTGTCCCTCGGCGTCATTAGGGGGCTCGAAGGGGAGGTCCTTGGGAGCATCTACCGTCCTTTTCTTCGGGCCTGGACGAGTGTTAACGTGGTTGGTCTTCGCCTTTGCTCTCGCCACCTTCTCTTCCTTGGCGGACATCCGCTCCGAGAGCAACGCCCCGATACCATGATAATCGTACCAACTCTGGTAGCTGTTTAACTGGTCTTGGGCAGCCCCCTCCTTTGCCGTACGGACTTGCAGCTTAAACTGATGAGCTAAATGTGCCTTGGAAGAGACGTGCGTGAGTAAGTGAGAAACGTCGCTAAAGCTGGGATTATTCGGGCAAATTATGCAAAAGAGGGGAATCGATGAAGCAATTGTAGAGGATGGATCTGCTGCCATTGTGCGGCAGAAAGGATCACGGAAGCCACTATCGAGCACCTTAAGACTGCTTCCTGCTCGTCTTTTCAGCAAAGCATCGAGCTGCGACGTTCAGGTGGAGAAGGAGAAGGGAAGGGTCCGGCAAGTATTTTATTCACAGACGGAGAGTTCCTCTCGAGGCATTCCTTCCCTATGAATACCCCGCCCATCCAAAAGGGTAAGAGCGATACCGCAAATAGCCTTGCCCTCACAGAACATAGCACAGAACGTAGCCCTGTTACGCGAAGTCCAGTCTGCCCCGTGCATACGGGCGTTGCTTGAGGGGTATTTGCTAGCTACATGTAATACTTGGTGTTTGGGGAGACGCTTATTTAGAAGCGTTTGTTTGTGAAGCGGGAGATGCATCAATCTAGATCTGCACCAGCTGCACCAGGATGGAGGAACAACAGCTCCAGAAGAGGTTGCGTGTTCTCTAATATATCCAACTTAAGTTGCTGTCTCTGGTTTGCCGGGACCTGTGTGGGGTGTTGCTTGGTATTCATTAGCTCGTTCTCATGTATGGATTTTCGCCAGTCCGGCTGAAACATCGGGTTCTAAGTGATAATAGTCCATCTGCGTAGGAAATAATAGACTTGCACATTCCGTTTTCACCAGTTCGTTTGGTGGTTTGTTGTTGTCGGGGGCCGCTGGTGATGGAGGCTCAAGCGGTTCTTGGCACGGACCCTTCGAACATTTCTGTTCGCCGCGTCTTCAGAGGTAAACATTGGGAGCTTTCTGTTCAGCACTATTGAGCCAACGAAGCTCCTGGCCCTAAACAAAACTACGTCATACTATGGTGAGTAATAGCCGGACCGTTCAGATTCGTACCATAGATCGAGTTTTAATACGAGAGAAGGCTGCCTTCAATCCAGTTCAGATATTTGCAGACGATGTTACCCAAGAAAAAGGCGAGAATGCGCGTCTTTCTGCCTTTGTGGGAGCGATCGCAGTCGGAGACCTTGTGAAGAGTACATTGGGGCCAAAGGGGATGGATAAAATCTTGCAATCAGCGTATGCTATACCTTCTTAGCTATGAAGGTCTTGGCCTGACGGGATTGTAGGTCGACTGGAGAAATCTTGGTCACAAACGACGGGGCCACGATACTGAAATCCATCGCCTTGGATAATGCAGCAGCAAAGGTCCTAGTTAATATCTCTAAAGTTCAAGATGATGAGGTTGGCGACGGAACAACATCTGTCGCCGTACTGGCGGCGGAGCTACTTCGGGAAGCCGAGAGACTTGTCGATCAGAAAATTCATCCCCAGACTATCATCGAGGGGTATCGCCTAGGGAGTGCTGCTGCACTAGATGCACTTACAAAGACTGCTGTGGACAACAGCAAGGATAAAGCCGCCTTCCGGGAGGATTTGGTGGCGATTGCGCGAACGACGCTGAGCTCAAAGGTTTTAAGTCAGGACAGGACACATTTCGCGAAGTTGGCGGTGGATGCTGTATTGAGATTAAAGGGCTCGACGGACTTGAGTCATATTCAGATCATCAAAAAGGCAGGTGGAAAGCTAAATGATTCGTATCTGGATGAAGGCTTTATTTTGGACAAGCGGATAGGCGTTAATCAACCGAAGAGATTAGAGAATGCCAAAATCCTAGTGGCTAATACCGGTGAGCTTGAGGGCTTCGTATACTACATAGAGGCTGAAGAACTGACTAGATTAGCAATGGACACGGACAAGATCAAAATATTTGGGGCGCGGGTAAAGGTCGAGTCGACAGGGAAGCTCGCTGAGCTGGAAAAAGCAGAGAAGGAGAAAATGAAGGCGAAAGTTGAGAAGATTAAAGCTCATGGCATTAATTGCTTCGTCAACCGACAGCTCATCTACAATTGGCCTGAGCAACTCTTCTCGGATGCAGGCATAATGTCTATTGAGCATGCAGATTTTGATGGAATCGAACGACTGGCTTTGGTCACAGGAGGAGAAATTACGTCTACTTTTGATCACCCTGAGTCTGTCAAGCTTGGACACTGTGATACTATCGAGGAAGTGATTATCGGAGAGGATACTCTGATCAAGTTTTCTGGGGTAGCCGCGGGCGAGGCTTGCACCATAGTCCTGAGGGGAGCTACCGAGCAACTCCTGGATGAAGCCGAGCGATCCCTTCATGATGCTCTGGCCGTCCTGTCTCAAACCGTCAAAGAACCTAAGACAACTCTAGGCGGAGGTTGTGCTGAGATGGTGATGGCGAATGCTGTCGATCTGGCCGCACAGAACGTGGAAGGTAAGAAACGCCTTGCTGTCGACTCATTTGCCAAAGCTTTACGTCAACTCCCGACCATCCTTGCGGACAATGCAGGATTCGACTCGAGCGACTTGGTGTCGAGACTACGATCTGCGGTGTATTCTGGCATGACAAGCTCAGGCCTTGACCTACTCACCCCGGGAGGTGGTATCTCCAATATGAGGGAGTTGGGGGTGATTGAGAGCTATAAACTCAAAAAGGCGGTTGTCTCATCAGCTTCGGAGGCTGCAGAGGTGAGTTCGCGAAGTCTTGGTGGCAGAGAGCTGAGAACTGACGTTTTTTCCAAAGCTGCTCCTCCGTGTTGACAATATTATCCGAAGCGCGCCGAGAAAAAGAGATAGGATGTAGTATCTATTTGTTCATCAACTCCGGGCATTTTAGGCCGAAATGTGTAATGGCCTCTCCAACATGCATTTTCTATAGCCTGTTTAGAGGATTCGTTTCGCCTGCTTTGTATTCTAATTGGGACGAAACGAAGTTCCCATAGTAGAGATGCACGCCTCAGAAACATTTATAGTCGGGCGAATTGCTCGACCTCCGTAAACAATTTTGGAACACCAACTCTCGTGCATGCGTTTCAGGGTATGGGATGCAACGAACAATGCCCGCGAGCACGTAGGATCATGCATATTCAGTCCCTACCAGAAATCCGACGGCTGCGCACCGGGCAGTACGGCCATCAAATTACGCCCGCTCGGACCAGTTGCTGCGTAATATATATCATCAGCTCTCTGCTTTCATCGAAAGGGGTGTGGAGGCTTGTGTTGGAGTCACGTGCCACACACTTCGTCAGCATTCTATTTTAGACCACACAATCCACCCGTCTTCAGCCCTTCCGCCCTTCCCCTTGAATACGAAATCAATCACCTTATAATCTGCAGGACAGCATTGCAGATATTCTTTTCTTTATCCACGGTTTCATCGCCTGTTGAAGGCTACCCGGCAACGTTGTGGTCCTCCAGCATGTCGCGTGGGGCTCCCCGCGCAACAAGGGTCGTCAGCACGGCGGTACTAACAATATTGCTGCTCTTCCATCTGGTCGTTGCATCTCACCAGCAGCAGCGATACGAGAAATCGCTTCGTGAAGGCTCATTAGCAGATGTCGTTGCGCGAGATCCATCTCCAGAGCTGCATAAGGGCCGGGTCGACCCGCCTTATAGGAATGGCAAAAGTACGTTGGTTTCCAACAGCGCGAGCGCTATCGCAACCTTGGCTCCGGCGACCCTAGAGAGCGCCGTCCGAGCACCTCCTGCAAGACTTACTGGCAAGTCTGGGATATCTCCGCTGCTTCATGCGCGATCTCTGCAGGACTGGGAAGTTGAGGATTTTGTTCTTCTGGCGACAGTTGATGGAACGATACACGCGAGGGACCGGAAGACGGGGGCAGCGAGGTGGGCTTTGGAAGCGGACAAGCCCATGGTCGAGACTACGTACCATCGAGCAAACCGATCTATGGATGGAGATATGAATGGAAACATGGATGGAGAACCCCTTCCAGAGGAGGATTTCTTGTGGATTGTGGAGCCAAGCCGAGATGGAAGTCTTTATATCTACCATTCGGGACCGAACCCGAGTATTCAAAAGCTTGGAATTACGGTGAAGAAGCTTGTAGAGGAGCTCTCGCCGTATGCTGGAGAGGACCCCGCAGTCGTGTACACAGCCGAGAAGAAGAGTACGCTTTACAATGTGGATGCCCGCAGTGGTAAAGTGTTGAAGATGTTCAGCCCAGGAGGGTCTTCGGTCAATGGCGATAACAGCTGTCGGCGTGTCAGTGGGCTAGAAGCTCTAGACGACGATGAGTGTGGGTCGGGCGGCACACTGATCCTTGGTCGGACCGAATATACTGTGGGCATACAGAGCCAGGATACGGGGGATCTCATCTGCACACTCAAGTATTGGGAATGGGGGCCAAACAACCGAGACAGCGATCTACATGGGCAATATGTCAGTGCCATGGACAATAAGTACGTGTACAGTCGGCACGACGGGCGCATTTTTGGTTTTAGTCATGAACGGATGGGTGAGCAAAAACAACTGTATACCCAAAAGTTCTCCTCGCCTGTAGTTCGGGTTTTCGACGTCGCTCGTTCTCTAGAAACCGAGACTCCGGACGCTCCCTTAGTGATTCTTCCTCAACCAATTGGACCGAGGGAAACCGAAGATCTATCAACGGGGTTTTCCGATCGCGACGGTCGGATCTTCATCAATTGCACCGAAAGTGGAGGCTGGTATGCGATGTCAGAGACTACGTATCCACTCGCGACTGGCGGAGCAGCTACAGCGCTGTGTTATGACGGACAACGGTTGGAGACACCCCCATCGTGGGAAGAGGTCAACCATGCCCAACGAAAAAACACGCTGGTCGGCGTTCATACCCTCAAGTACGAAAAGGGAAACAGAAAATTCCCGACCCTCCCGGGGCCTGGAGGCGAATCAAGAAACGATACACCACCGCAGCTAGTACCACCGCCATCGAACACACCCATCGGCAATAGCCGCCTGATTGGCTTTGCGGCAGCGAACATTGTCGACGTTGTTATTCTAATACCGTTGCTCACCTTTATAATCTTCATCTACACCAACAAAAGAAAGCTAGGAAAGATACTAGCAAAGAAGCTTGACGTTGAAAAGCTCCCCGGAGTGAAAGAGGCGCTGAAGACTCCTCCTGAGACTCCCGCTGTTACCTCCCAGAGTTTCCCGAAGGAAGTTCACGAAAGTATCGGCGAGGAAGTGAAGGACGCTAGCCCTCCTATAGCTCTGCTAGACATGCCGGCCGCTCCTGTCGAAAACGAGTCAGCTGATCCAAAGGCTGAAGGTGTTCGATTTGAGGAGCCGAAACCCGAGGAGATAGACGGCACACCAAGTCCGCCTATCAAGAAGAAGAAGACTCATAGAGGTAACAGAGGGGGCGTTGGCCGGAAGAAAGGGAAGAAGGAGGCTGGAAAGGACGGTGATAACGGCGCTGACCGTGTTTCGGATGAAGCGAGGGAAAACGGGACGGAAATCCCTATTGTGGGGCCAGACGCGATAGTTAGATCGTCTACAAATGGGCTGAACACTAACGATTCCGCCGATGTTTCGGGACCTTTCCAGATCAATAACCTTGTCGTGACGGACGCGGTTCTTGGGTACGGGAGTCACGGCACGATAGTGTATCGGGGGTCATTTGAGGGCAAAGATGTTGCTGTCAAGAGAATGCTGTTGGAATTTTTTGACGTAGCATCGCACGAAGTTAGCCTGCTACAAGAAAGCGATGATCACCCCAACGTCATCCGTTACTACTGCAGGCAGCAGAGCGCTGGCTTCTTATATATTGCACTGGAGCTCTGTCCCGCTTCGCTTCAGGATGTCATCGAGAAGGCTCACGATTTCCAATCGCTTGTCAATCTCATGGATCCCCCAAACGTTCTCTATCAAATCACCGCTGGTGTTCGGCATCTCCATTCATTGAAGATTGTACACCGTGATCTAAAGCCCCAGAACATCCTAGTCGCATCACCAAAGATTCCACGAGGACGGCCAGACGTGGTTCTTCCACCGCGACTGCTGATTTCCGATTTTGGGCTTTGCAAAAAGCTAGACGGAGATCAAAGCTCCTTCCGTGCCACAACGGCGCATGCGGCTGGTACTTCAGGCTGGAGGGCCCCAGAACTGCTCGTCGACGACGATGCAAGCCCAGTAGTACCACCAGCTCAAGAAAGCGTTGGCTCCACGTCTGAGCCCGCCGTCATCGATACTTTGTCCAACCGCCGAGCCACAAGAGCCATCGACATATTCTCACTGGGCTGTGTATTCTTCTACGTGCTCTCTGGTGGGAATCATCCTTTCGGCGATAGATATATGCGGGAAGCCAACATTGTCAAGGGACACTACGACCTTGACCAATTGCAGGTACTCGGGAATTACGGGCACGAGGCGACGGATCTAATATCACGAATGATTAACCGTAACCCGCGGCTCAGGTGAGTTTTTCTTGCGGCATTATGTTTTTCTCGAACGGCCCCGTTCTAACCTTTCCTGTAGACCAGATGCCACGACCGTCATGATCCATCCCTTCTTTTGGTCACCGGAGAAACGACTCAATTTCCTCGTGGACGTCTCGGACCAATTCGAGTTCGAGCCGCGAGACCCTCCATCCGCGAACCTCCAGATCCTCGAATCCGACGCCCACGAGATACTAGGCGCCGACTTCCTCAAGAGGCTCGACAAGAGTTTCGTGGATACTCTCGGCAAACAGCGGAAATACACGGGAACTAGGATACTGGATCTTCTTAGGGCCCTGCGGAATAAGGTATGGCTCTTTTTTTGGAGGGGTTTTCTTTTTTTTCTGGACGCCCCGTGACTTTCTTCAATGATGACTAACGATTGCTTCTCCTTTCTTAGAAAAACCACTACGAAGACATGCCGGACAATGTCAAGGCGCACGTTGGGCCGCTGCCGGACGGCTACCTCAATTACTGGGCCTCTCGCTTTCCTTATCTGTTGCTGCATGTGTATTACGTCGTCACGGCCTGCGCCATGCAGGATAATCCGCGATTTAAGGCGTATTTTGCCGCGCCGGTTATATAACGGCATTTCTCGAGCACGAGCCTTTTTTTTTTTACAAAAGATCTAAGGATTTTTTGAAGTTAGGTTTTTTTTTTAACATACGTTGGGTTTCTTCTCGGTTTCTCTTTTTTTTCACCTGGTTGCATGGGGCGTCGAAGGGAAGGGGGGCGAAGGTTCACATATCTAGGGCTGATGGGTCTTTTCATGGGGATGGGAGGGTAGTTTTTTTTCATTTGTTTTGTCTTTCCTCGAGGGAGCTTAGGGAAAGCACCCCTAGATATCTATCCCTATTTGTGGGACGATAGACGGATCGAGATTCATGTTATATACCATTCATCATCAAAGCCCATATTCCCCCCACGATCTCTGAAATTATATCTTATCCATTATATATCTAAGAGACCTTATTTTTTTTAGTGTTTCCCCCCTCCAGCCCCACCACCTATTCTAGATGAGAAAAATCTCCCCCGATTCTTTCGGGTCCACCGAAAAAAAAATTTCTCGAAGGAATTAAGCCCGGGAAAAGGAAGAATAGACAAGGAGGGTGTGCGTGATGGGGAAGAATTTAAAAAAAAAAAAAAAAGGTCCCTTGTACTTTGAATGGAGAGAGAAAAAAAACGTTTTGTAAATGGGTAGCGTCCACCATCCCAGGAGGAAAGAGGAAAAAAAGCACTTAAATGGCGCCCGTTATGCAAAAAAAACAATCCTTGCCCCTCCCATTGAGCGCCAAAAAGTAAAAAGAGAGAAGAAAAAGGTGGTGTAAGAAGGTCGGAAGAGAGGGGATAAAAGGTTGGAAGGGAAAAAAAAGATTGGGTATGCAAGTCGCCAAGCCGCACGTACCAAAAAAAGAGAAAAAAAAGCTGCGAAAGCAAAAAGACATAAAGGAGGATTTATTAATTTTTTTTTACAAATCCGGCGCCTTCCCTCTCTCCTGCTTCCCCGCCTCCCTCACCTTCAACATAAACTCATCCTCCCCGCCAACGTCCCAACGCCCGGCGGCGCCCCAGCCGAGGACCCTCAAGACGTCGTCGCGCTCGCCGTACAGGCTAGCCTCCAGCCTACCCAGCACGCCGACGGCGGTCCTGACCAGGAACGCGTCGCCCTCGAACGCGTAGACGTCCCAGACGCGACTCGCAACGTCGAGGGGCAGGTGCAGGGTGAAGAGGGTGCGGAGCATGGGGTCGAGGTAGGAGGAGGGCGGGAGGGCGAGAGTCTTGGCCAGGTGCGTGCGGAGGTGGGGGAACTTGTAGGCGAGGGCGCGGTCGAGGAGGTTGTGGGCTCGGGAGATGGCTGTGGGTTCTGAGGTGTAGAAGGCGAGGGGTAAAGGGCGGTTTAGGAGATTGGCGAGGGTGATGAAGGAGGAGGGGGGGGAGAGGTTGAGGATGAGGTGGGCGGCTATGAGCTAGAGGGTGGGTTAGCTTTTTTTTTATGATGTAGTTAGAGAGGGTGGAGGAGGGAGAGACGAACATGCGTGCCGTAGACGTAACCGATGTCGCTTCTGTACATAGCATACGCCATGAGCACATCCACAAGCCCCTGATTCAACGGCCCTCCCTCCTGGAATATCCGTAACTCCGGATACGCCTCCTTGACGTCCCTCCGTATTGACCTGAACCATTCCACTTCCTTCCGCTCCTCTATCGAAGATGGGGATGATACATCGTCATTGGCGTGGCACTCCTCCCCGTTACTAGGGATAACCCCCTCCTTCTTCAGCTGTGTTTCGAGGTCCTTAGCCCGCTTTAGCGCTGCATGGTAGCTCGCCTCGGTGAGCTCGAGCTCATTGCCTATGGCCTTCTGCCAGACTGTGCCGCGACTTCGAGGAGCGACGCCTCGCCACCAGAGCTCGCGTGTGCGAGGCTCGCGGAGGACACGGTCCCAGTTGGGGAGGACGTGGTGGTCCCAGATACGAAGGATGGAAGTCTTGGTAATGTCGCGACACTCCTGTTCTTGGTGCAGTCGTTCTTGTCTTTTGCGCTCTGTAGCATGGCTTGTCAGTGGGTCTGTACTAGTAAGGATAGGAGATTCTATCGCAGGGGGTCGAGCTACCAGTTTCTATCGATAACGCCATGATCTTCTGATACTCCTTCAAGTGTCTTTTCTCTTCCTTCTGGCTCTTCGGCGGCAACCAACTCGGCCTCGTCCGCGTTAGCACAGCCTCCTTCTCCTTGCTGATTGGAAGCGGATCGATCATGACGTTCGACTTGCGTAGGGGAGGCAGTTCAACCGTCCTTGCCTTTACAGGTTTCCGCGGTTCTGGCGGTGCCACCACTCCGTTCTTTCCGCCATTCTGCACTTTCGCTTCATGTGATCTGCCCTCTTCTATGGCAAAAGCGTGAAGAGCTTCAGTGAGGATTTTGGCCTCCTCACTCAATTCTTCCAGCGCGGCAGTCCACGACTTGGCACGTGTCTTGTGTACGCGACCGGGATCTGAGCCGTCCTTTGGGATTGCGCCTACGGAAACGCCGCGAGATGAGTTGGATTTTGAGGGCGATGGTGAATTTGACCTGTTCCCCGGTAGCGAATTCTGTATGGCTTCCGGTAGAGGCATAGGGGTATGGCCGTTCGCGATTGAAGGTGCTCTTCCGTCTGAGGACTCGGATGATGATGTTCCCGTCGAAATAGCGTCTCGTCCTGGGCGCGGGGACACTGGGACATTCCAGAAGACAGTCTCATCTGGCACATCTTCATCTGAGTCGTGATATTCCTCCTCCAGCTCCTGCACCGTCTTCCTACTTGGCTGCCATGACCCTCGCCGTGGCATGAGCGAGGGAGACGTTGAGCGACGGATATGCTGGTGGATTCCATTTTGATTCGGTAGTGACGCAGGAGATATAGAATACGAGCTCGAGGCATCTGGTGACGGAGTTCGAGATCGCTGTTGCTTGCTCACCGAAGATATCCCTAGAGAAGGCGCCGATGGCGAAATAAAGCCCCTCCTCGCCCCATTCGGCAAGCTTAGATGATTTTCGATGATCGAGTGCACATGGGTCTTGAGGCTCGGATACCGCGGTCTTTTCGAGTTGGTCAGCTCCCTCTGAGCGTTTGGATTCGGCGCGCTATGTCTCGCGCCCCCCGATAATGAAATCGGGAGTCTTGGGGCCGGTCGTTTAGGCACACTGTATCTCTCCGTGCCTGTCGGCGGAGAAGGGCAATAGGACTCGTCGATCTCGCCCAATCCGATATCCTCAAAGTTCGAGATGTCGGTAAGGACGCCATCCTGCTCGAATTGGGAGAACGAGTGAAAGGACGACGACTTCGACGACTTGGAGCCGGTAAGGTCCGGTGGGGACCCGGGCGCCGTTGCGACCATCATGATTCCCTTCTCATAGCCCGTCTATACAGGCCAGCGACTGGCAGTAAGAATCAAGTATCCGAGAGAGTGATGATTTCGCCGCGGGTTGTAAACGAGAGCGGGAGAAGCAGCGGCGCTACGGAGCAGTGGAGCGAAAAAAACCCCTAACTGCCGCGAGTAGGTTGGGCGAAAACTGCAACGAGCGGATGGCGGATCACTGAGCTTGCAGATGAAAAAGAAAGACCGATCAATCAAAGAGGGTAATACGATCGAAAAGCCCTGCCGCCGTCGCTGGAATATCTGGTCATGAAAGTTGGTGGAGGAGCGACCCAAACGGGGCTGAAATGAGGTCGCCCAAAGACGGGCGTCTCAGGGGTCTTGGCCCTCTAATGTCAATGCTTGTTTTAGCGATGACAAGAAACGGGGATGACGTGAGGATGGAGGCCGCCGAACAAGGAAATAAAAAACACCCGCGATGAGAATCTGCCCGGGACCGGGGGGAGACGGAACAGAGGACAGGACGGCCGTCTATTGAGAAAATCTTAGAGAGTGTCCGCCCTGCAACGCTTTGCGGGTGTTGACCCCAGGTAGTTCATGGTCCGGGCACTTCAGATAAACAAACGGACACCGCGGCAAATGAAATTTCGTCGACCCGACGGCTTACGAAGGGACAGCAGCTTATCCTATGCTCGTACCCGTCAAGAGAATTCTGGGGATGTGCTTCCCAATTTAACGTCTGGGGGTTTCTGAGGGTTCTCGCCGCGGACAAGGTACAAATCAGGTACTTAGTTGCACCGGCAATGATGTTTCAGACACATCATCATCAAGGCATAATGGGCATGGCAGGCGTGCACATACATTATCCGTACATGAAGAAAAACGTGCATGTGGCAGCGCGCACTAGCATCTACGCAGCAATCTTCATCGGTCGCTCAATCAGGGCGACACACCCACCCTACTTCGGACAATCAACAAGCCAACCCACCAACCAGCGCGCGCGATGCGCGATCCACACTCTCCAATCGATAGGCCCGGTTTCGCATTCCAAGCTGCAACGAATCCCAGCAACTTTCAATACCTAAAGTCTCGGAATGCCTTTGATCCCCTTCGGACGACTCGATGTAATGTTCTCATCGGCTGCCACCGAAGAGGCATATCAGCAGCGAGCGTCTCATCCAGCCACGCCAGAACTTCGCGATACTTGCTCTGTTTGCGAGCCAACACATCACGGAAAGCTATCGACGCCAACCTGCAAAGTGGCGAAATGATTAGCTAGCTTCAACCCGAAATCGGCATCGAACGAATGAAGCACGCGGGAAATGAAAACCGACGATCACGCTTATCCCACCTCTAGTTGAGGCAAGGGCTCGCGGACATGAGTATCGTTCAATAGCGCATCGCGGAACGAGGCCCGCCTTGCCAGGCGAGATTCTGCTTACCATTTGACCTGCGCTTTCGTGACGGCGCATTTGTAGCTAGTAAATTTCTCGTTTTTGTTTTTGCTCTTGAGAAGCACAAATGCGAGCTCTACTAGGTCTTCAATGGTCCCTTTAACTCATATATATTAGTATCTTTTTCGCCAAACACTCCGGCGCAACGCAGGGTCTCCGCTGCTCGGGGATCGTAGGGTTTTCTAGCATGCGAAGTCAAGGAAAAAGACTTACTAATTAATATCGCCGACCGAGGCTGCTTATTGGAAGGAAGTGATTTAGTGTAGGAATGAAACTTCATAGCAGACTCGATAAAGTTCTGATATACGTTGGTGAGTACTGTAGGGATTGAATTGAAATTCGTATCGAGGAACATGGCATGCGTTTGAATTTTGAAGGCACTGAATGAATAAACATCAGCGTTTTGGTAGTATGGAGAAAGCGGCACGCAGCATGCCCCAAGCCGCTAGAGAAGAAAAAAAAGAAAGAGAGTTGGTCGTACTTGAGAGATTTCCGGTGAAAAGTTCTTCCGGGGAGTTTTGAATATTCGACGGTGAGGGAGTCGGCAACGACTGCTACAGCGTTAGCTTTAACCCCAGGATCGACAGGCATGACGTCGTACCACCATCCTTTGCCCTGCGTCTCTCCTTGCAGATGTCCAAGGTCCTAGTATCCACCAGGGTAGCGCAATATGGGAACTGGGTGGTGCCCACCAACCGTGGTACCTTTTTGTCGTTCACCACAACTTCAAAATTGACCAAACTCTTAGCAGGGTTGACGGAAACTCCGTACTCGGGCCTACCGTCATGCATAACCTGTAAGAACTGCTTTGCGTGGTCTCGATTAAGAGTGATTAGCAGAAAATCGTCGATTAGTCTTAGCAAGATGCTGTCCTCGGCACCGAGAAAACCAAGGACCTTCTGCTCCAGGTCCCCGTAGAAAAAGTTGCACAAAAGGCTGGACAGGACGGAGCCTTGTGGGATCCCAGCCTTCTGCCGGTAGAACTTTTTGCCAATTTTGACCAGGTTACGCTGGACATGCTCTCCCAAGAGGTCCAGGAGAGTATCCCTATCTTGGAATGTCCGAACCACTTGATCCACGAAAATTGTATTCTTCTTCCCGCGCGCGAGGTCTTCCTCGACCGCCTGACCGAAGGCTGAATAGTCATCGGACGCCCTTGCCGTGGCTTTGAACTGCCGTGAGGGCTTTCCAGGCTTTACCTCGTGAGCGCTATATCCGTGGCCATCAGGAGGCCTAATTTCTACATGACGTTCGATCCGGTATTCCTGCTGGGTTACCAGACGTTCCACGAGTTGGACCAATTGACGTTGGGGGATAGTGTCGAAGCAAGATTGCACATCTACTTTGGCGAAATAAAGCCTGTGGTCCGCCAAGCCACGCTGTTCCAACTTTGCCTTGTAGGACTTCAGTTTAAGGTACATATCCCCGACCGAAAAGAGGGCGGACCCGAGTTTGCTGGGTTGCGTTTTCTAGGAAGCTTGATTTAGTGAAAAACAGACAGCCGTTTAAATAAGAGTTCGGCACCTTTTCATAGCCCAGCACGTTAAATACCGGGGTCATGACCGAGTTGATACTCCTTCCAAGTAAAACCCTCCCGTTATGTTTCTTCATTACTCTCCTCCTTAGATTGACGATTGGTCGCACTCCGACTTCTTTGGGCAAGATTCTCACTTGACTAAATCCTAGAGATCGCTTATCCAACAGCCTTTTTGCTGTTGCAGTTTTGACCTCTTCAAACATCGACAGCTTCAGGGTTGTCAGAGCTGGCTCGGATAATGACCGCCAGACATTATGGCGAAAGAAGAGGAGCCGGTTTCGGTGGACATTAGTCTCTGTAACATGAAAATTACTGCGAATAAGCGGGATGAGGAGCGAGTCGAAGACATAATATACAAATTCAGAGAATATGCTCAAGCGCTTGTTTTGGTCAGAGAGAGATATCTTCGCCGTAGGCCTGAGATTTGGTGGTGTAAGCCATGGAATGCCGATGATCTGTCGGCGTTAGAGACAAATGATAAGTAGTGGTGTTGTGTGGCTGATAAGTATACCTTCAGGCCTTGAAGTACCTCGTGTAAGGTCAAACTTTCAAATCTACGCAAACGTATGAACCGGTCCACATTTCGCATCATGATATTCTTGTTCCATTCTCCGATTTCTCCAGTTCCCCAGAATTCTTCTGGTATAATGGTGCAAAGTACCGCTCGGCAAAATGCTGATACCCTCGCAGGAGGCGTGGCAAAGTCTGCAAAGGATTGTTTTTGCGGGTATAGTTCATTATTCCCTGCGTTAGTCTCCTCATTGTCCGGGGACGGTATAGTCCGACCAGATCTGTTGGTAAGATTCTGGGTATCCAACATAGTTGATCCATCGCTACTGGGGATTTTGGGTTGGCTTTTCGCTTCCTTCGGCGCAAGCGGTGCATCTAGATCCTTAGCCCCCCAGGAGTCAGTATCAAACTCCCTTGTAGGAACGCGGGCAATGGCGGTATGAACCTACGCAATAATGTCTTAGGACCTCGGCGTACGAGCACCGTCCGTGCAGCTTCTGGAATCTGCTAACTAGCTCGACCAACCTCCCACGGAGTCTTTTAGGGACCCGTACTTTTGACACTCGCCCTTTGATCACTGAGCCTCCGTTTTTTAAAGATCGGGCATATTCAGAGCTCGTAATCTCCTGTTCTCGCATTGTATAGTCCTTAAAAGGCTGCACAGTTTCTCTACTGTTGGTAGTTGAATCAAATACATTGTGAAGTCCAAACACGCGTGGAAAAATATATTTCATTATGTGGACAGTATGTTCGGGATTCCCAGGGTCTGAGTATCGGTTCAAGACGTCTGTTTTCTGTTAGCTTTAGAAGCCAGAAAAGAAGGCCAGAAACTAACGAATATGTCTAAGTCCAAAGTGGGCCTCTCCCTTGGAGTTGAGAGCAGCCCGGGCATAGAGCATACGATTGCGGACAAACGTGATATTCCCAGGCGTATGCAGACCAAAAGCATTTGGTTTAGGTGAAGACTTTTCGGGCACGGCCTTATTGCCTAACAGTTCCGTGGGGCCACCAGTCTTCGAGTGAGATGCCTCCAAGGGCTTTTGCCCTGCTTGCAAGTCGATAAGAGGTATCCCTTAAAGATATAGTGAGTATGTGAAGCAATTTGTGAGATTCTCCCTACAATATTGAATCCACATACCGCTCAGCTGATAGTAGTTTCCTTGTCCAGTATTAACGGCAATGAATATCCCACAGTCGAGTACCAAGTCGATCATTGCGCACTCGCCCCCTCTGCCCAATAGCCGTAGTAGGCTAGCCCAGAGAGGACTTTTGAGCGTGTCAACGTGAACATTAGGAAAATGGGATACCAGGCCCGGGATTCCGGCACCAGTGGCATGGTCTTGGTTGGCTAGCCGCGCTGCTGACGACCGTTGATACCCTTGACAAATGATATGCGGGGGCCTGTTGGCATGTCTGTATATCCCGTTAAAAAGGAGATATATCACGAAGTCGATGACCTTGCATCGCGTAAGCGATTTTGTTCGGAATACCGAAACAGTTTCGTTTCGGGGCGGTTCTTGGGGTCTAGCAAGAGCGGTGCTAGGCTAAATAGATAGTGGTTACGAGATAAAGGGAAACGCGCCCACCAACCTCGGATTGAGAATGAGCACCCCCCTCAGTGTGATCTGCCGACGCTGAGTGATGCTGAGAGTATGTCTCCAGCTCCTTCAGGCGATTAGTACTATCGCTCCTCGCGTGAATTGGTACTCCAACGAGGGTTGAGTCCAGAAGCGTTGCGAGTGCCTTTCCAGTAATATCACGCCCCTCCTCATCCGCATCCGCACCTTCCTTCCCGATTGCTGGGCCATACGTTACTATTCCCAGGGATGCAATCCTCCGCTGCCTTGTCTTCGAGGAAGATGGAAGTCTCGATATAAGGTAATCGCGCAAGGTGGCCACGCGAGGGTAATAGAGGGAGAGCAGAGGATGTGAGATCGTGGCACTGCTCTCACACCCCAGGCGACGACGTCCCGGCGAATGATTTGTTTTTGCTTTCTTCCGAGGCTCATCTTTTATCGATTTCTTAGAGCGGGTTCTCTTTCGCTTGCCTGTCATCTTGAATTGATCAATGGTGGTCGGATGCTGTCAACCATCGACGCGTCTGTCTCGACCGGCTGCATGTGGAGAGACGTCGTATAGAACTACAGCGACGAAACGCAAGGGGCAGACAGACGTCACGGAACAAGCCAAATTGCTATACTTTATTCTAACGAGTCGATGTGGTGTTGAGGCTGCATGCGAGATGTATATTTAGCCCAGATGCCAGAGGCCAACGCGGGTTTATCTGTCTCCCTCGACGCGATGGGACTCTCTGCATAATTTATTTAGTGGCGTAGCACAGGTGTCCCCAGCCTTTTCCCTAGCAACGCGCCGTGTGATGTTCCCATATCTTTGCATTTGAAGATAAAAACCGTATCCTTCTATCCGCAACGGTATGGATGCTTTAAGATCAGACCTTGATGGCTTCTATTCTTTCTTCGGAAGTAATGATACTAACTATCCAACGTATGCTCGATAACATGCGAACCTGTGAAAGCCTGCAGCCTACAAAGTACAGCCTACAGCCTACGGATTACATAACACCTCACGGATTGGTAGGATCGTCGATATCATCCCGTTCACGTACTATGTGCTGCTCGTGTCCTGCCTATTCCATCATCCCAGCACCCGAAGTTCTACAAGACATATTAACCAGCGTTCTGGAAATTGCGCAGCTCCATCGAAACTCTGCGCCGTATGGAGTGCACAGAATCCCACTGGCCACCCTCGCTTTCGCCTTAACCAACAGGTTATCCCTGCCCTGGCCTGGGCGTCCCTACAATCCTTACATTCTCCCCGGCCTTAGCAAGAGAGGTCTCATCTGCCGCTCGCGTCGACCAATCGCACACCGACGCGAATTTTCGGAGCAAACACAGACGTTGGACGTTGGAAACTCCATCTAGAATTACGAGCGCCGCCTGCCAGCCACTCTTGCACACTTCGCTCGGACTGCGGCGCCAATCTATTTGCTCCGTATCCACGCGCCGTTCGTCTTGAGCCTCGTTCAAACCCCGTTCGCTCGCTCGCTCGAAGCCCCAGTTTCGTTTTTGGGCCTTTTGGCCTCTCAAGTCTTGGATTGAGGCTTTGATAAATATAGCCTTCGACTCGATTTTTTCCGAACTCGATCCCTGGAACTTACCCTTGTCCCTTGTCCCTTCTCCCGCCCTCTCGTCTTGTACAATATTTGCGTGAGTCTCGGCGCCGACCGCACATTGGTCCCCGGCGTCCTCAGCGTCCCCAGCATTGTCCCCCACTGCACCGTATCCAGCACCCCTCGCCGTCTCTCATCGGTAGTGTGGCCCTCCGTTCTTTTGGGCTTGTCTAACGAAACCGCATCCCCCCAAGTACAAGGTCTCTGACCAGGGCTGCACAACGTAAACCAAGGACGAATTACATACCTCCAAAATAGTTATTCTGCGACAAGGGAACGAGCCTTGATTCGTCGAAGCGTTGGGTTTTCTCGCTTTTCTTGGGTCACCAAGTTTATTGCTCCCTCGCGAATCGCGTTCTAGGCCAACTACCTTTCGTCCCTCCATCTCTGAGGTGTCTCTCTGCAACGCACTCACTGTTGGGTCGGACAACTCATCATCTCCCCACGCTTCCTGGTCCTAAACCTGATACCTCATGTGCCTCAGTCAGGATGCCGTCAGGCGATTCAGACCACAACTACTACACTTTACACCACCACCGTCCTCACTCTCAACAGGCCGATTATCGACATCCTCCCCGTCGCTCTGTTGACAGCGACGAAGGCAATCGATATCGGCCGCCTCCAACCTCGTTCGGGAATCCTCATCCTACGTCAACTTATTCGACTTCGCGATCTGCTCAAGAGTCATCACCTAAGCTACCTACGATAACGACAAGCTTCGAGAACTTTGCCTCGAATGCACGTCTCAACGGAGTCGCGAACGGAGCACTTGCCGAGGACGACTCGCCAGACCCACACGAGTTCTACCGACAATTCCAAGATCCGTTTAGAAGAGCCGCTCCGGGGTTCCTTGATCAGCCCGATATTATCGTCGAGAGATTAGACGACGGGATGGCGAGGCCTGCTTACCAGCAGAAGTCCTCCACCTCGACTGCGCGTTTCAATGGAAGTGCCTCAAAGCATGCGCCCATAACCTCGCGAGATGGAGCTCGGCCATCTTACCGTTCGGCGTCAGTTTCTTCGGACGCTACTTCACCTTTAAATGCGACTCGATCCAATCCTAATCTGTCTAGCGTTTCTAGGTCTCAGCAATCTTCCTTGAAGGAGCTAGTCAATCGCTTCAACCAAAATACGAATGATAACCCGCCGATTCTTGCCCAGAGGGCAACCTCGGGGGGGGTAAGATCAGGTGTTTCTACGACGGCCGGATCCAGTCACTCAGGGTCGCGCAAACCTCCTGGCTGGAAGCCTGCTGGTAAAAGTGGCTCTAGCGGATCTACGAGAGAGCTAGGATACAACAGCCAACAACCCCATAAGGCGCCAAGGGCTACACAACGAAGCAAATATACTCGTGAAGATACCGCCTCCACTGTACCCGCCCCACGATCTCCAAAGGGCGAGCGGTCGAAACCTCCGCCACTAAGTCCTATCGTTCACCACGCGTCTCGTTCAATGACTCACCTCCCTCAAGTGGAGGACAAGACGACAAGACGACCACTATTTGGGGAAATACTGACGGTTGTATCAGGTTCCGATGATCTTGGTTATGGTATTCCTGGATACCAACGGAGGGGCTCAGAAGGGAATGCGCCCAGCCCAGACCCGGCAATTCACAAGCGGAGCCGATCCGACGTTGAAATATCCCCTTCCTCTCCCACGGCCTGGTATCTCGGCCTTACGCCTTCTCTAGAGGGTATCAACGTAAACAAGAGAGAATCTCCGCGTGCAGGACACGGACACCGGCGGGCGAGGAGCGACGCAGCAGGCAATCCTTCTAACCTTCCGTCGACCGCTAGTGGGCTTGGGGTTCACATGAAGACAGTATCGCCTTCACCTGAGGCGAGCCCCACAACCAGTTCAAATGGAACCGCGACCCGAACTCAGTATTCTCGAATACCGCTCAGCACCAGACGTTTAAGCGATCCACCGGATCCTGGAACCTCACCCCCTGCGACAAGGGCAGATTCTAGGACAGGAGGTCGCGTAACCACACCCCCAAAGGGACAGAGTGCGATACCGAAACCATATCGGCGATCGCTTAGTCCAAGCGGGAACCCTCCGCCTGTGTCACCGAGGGGGACCTCGAGACAACAGACTATAAATGCTGGTCTACCTAGTCCAAGTCTTAAGGCATATATCACTGCGCCTATCCCGAAGGTGTCTCCTCCTCTGAGAAGTTCCAGACCAAGACAACCAATATCATCTGCAAATACAGCTTCCAGAGGTAAGGGTGTGGATCGATACGGTGTAACAAACAAGGTGGGGCCTTCCAGTAGGGATAACCGACCACCGAACGACGCAAGATCCAGAACGAAGAAGATCCCAGAGCTCGGTGGCGTGGATTTTGCTGCTCGCCGAGAGAGAATCCAAAGGGCGTTTACAAAGAGTTTGAGGGAGAGCCAGAAAAGGGATGAAGATGAGGCTGCTAAAACGCGCCTGGCTAGGGAAAAAGAGGAGAAATTGCAGAGGGAGAAGGATACGGAGAATGAAGGAGTACAAGATACGGAGAGGAGTACAGTAAGAGGAGGTGAAGAGATACAGGACCGTGACCGGGAAGTGGAAGGAGGGATGCACACCGACATTAGGAAGGAGGATGATAATGGTCAAGGGCAAGAGCAAGCGAAGGAACTAGAGGTGCAGAGTGAAGCGGGGGAGGGAACAGATGCAGACGCGAGATGCAAACCCGTGGAGGAAACAGGATCCCAGACCTCACACGGCTTGAGACCAGAACAGGAGAAAATCTACGATGAAGAGCAGAGGTTATCGCTTGATACAAACGCGTTACCATTGCCCTCCCAAAATGGCAAAGCGAATCAGGAGAAAGGAATTCAGGAGGACGACTCTCCAACGTTGAGTACACCGGTTGACGATAGGAGAATGCGAGCACCGAGTCCTCAAGGCCGAACGCCAATTTCTGCAGTTTCTGTACTCACAGCCGCAAGTTCCAGTCTCCTTACCCCCATCGAGAACTCGCCTCAACAGGAACAAGCGCAAGCCAGCCAACTAGCTAATTTGGGCGCTCCACGGCAACGGACTGTACTCAGCCAGGTCATGCAAATGAGATATGCTAGCCCTTCAAGGACCGAGACTGAGATAGCAGATGACAATGCTTCTGAGAATGGGTCTATCCAGATCATGCTCAGAGAAACCCCAATCGTTAACAACACAGAATTCCGGGATCCATCCAGTTTTGCGTGGAACTTAGATTCAAGGAGAACCAGCACCCGGTGGAGTAGGGATTCGCTAGACTCGGTATCCCACGACGAAGAAACTCTGGAAAAGGGTCGGGAGCACTTCATGGAGCCTATTGGAGATCCTTTGCAGAATGCACAAGCTGAAGTTACGAGCCCATCCATCCCGCAAATAATTACCGATCAAAGTAGTATCCAGGATTGGAGTCCAATATCCCTCAAGACTACTGCGAGATCTGGGCATACAACTCTGGATACCGAAGCGTACAATGCAATTTCTAGAGTACTGGAGCACTACCATAACCCAAGCTTCGTCAGCCCGGAGATGATGCATGACTTCCAACAGCAAATTCTTACCGAGTCACCTGAGCTCGCCAGACAAGGCGGCTGGGACCCTAAACGCGTGACCCAATTGTATCTGCAGGAACTAGCCAGGACAAGAGTCACAAATCATAGACCAACTCCAGAAGCACATAGGCTGGAACCAGCATTTAACCGTGCGCCTCAACTTCCGGATAGGGAATCTGATGGGGACGCAGTCACCCCAGCAACAGCAACGGACATAGAATGCACTGATATTGACGATAGTACGGGTGGGACTCAGCATGAATGTGCCTCTGAAACGGGATGGTCATCCAACCGACCCAGTTTTGACGCTGGTCTTGGCGCCGGTCTCGAAACTAGAGACGAGCCTCAATGGCGGTTAAGCAGTGCAAGCCTTCAGAATCGGGATGACTGGACCGACGCATCCCCATCCGTAGCTGACTGGATCGCTCCACTAGCTGCGGATAATCGCATCGACGGAAACGACGATCGCGACTTTCCGCCCACCCCACCCCCAAAAGACTGGGAGGCTTCACAGAAGCCCCCCATCCCGGCAAAAATTCCTATCCAACCTAAGCTGCAGGGCCTAAGTCGTGAAGACACTCAAACCCCTCGCAATCTCACGGATGACCGCCCTCAATTGCCGGAACTAGATTCCATAGGCGAAGGGCTAGGACTAGCAATTGATGTCGGGCCTCTAGATCATTCACCAACAGTTCCCCCACCGCCGCTTCCAAACTATTCCCCCCCACCACCCCCAACCGCCACGACAGACCAGTCCATATACCCCGCGACAGCACATGGGCATGGAGCTTTTGCACCGCCCTCACCGAGTCTTTACACCAGGTATCCGCCCTCGAGTGTATTCCCAGATGAAAGCAGCCGCCGCGAGTCATCCACGCGAAAGAGTGATGATAACTCCTTCCGATATACTGTATCGGGGCAATCCACCAAGCCCACATCATACGCTGAGTCTCAGGAGAACATCGCTCACTGCCAACAGATGGTCGAATTAACCGTCAGACCCCCGACGCCAACCCCACTGCAACGCCGTCTCAACAAGCGAAAACATGTCCTCAAGGAGCTTGTCGACACTGAACTATCCTTCCACAGGGATATGACGGTCACGGAGGAAATTTACAAGGGCACATCAAATGCGTGTTCTGGCGTGACAGCGGAAGATATCAAAGTCTTGTTCGGTAATTCGGCAGAAATTGTCGCATTCTCCAAGTCCTTCCTTGACGCGCTAAAGCATGCTGTCTCAACCGTATATGTTTTGCCAAAGGGTAGCAATGGCAGTCCTAGCAAGCGGGGTAGCGTATCCTCCTCCTCGGGCAGCCCCAGCACTGAAGATAGATCATCCCTTGGTGGCCCGGACCTAACTGACGACGAGAAGGACAGGAGGACGTTTGTCGGTGAGGTGTTTGGTCAGCACATGGCTCAGATGGAGAAGGTATACGGCGACTATTTGAAGAATCACGACGCGGCCAACAAGCGATTACAAAAGCTACAAACGACTCAGAGCGTGGCCATCTGGTTACAAGAATGCCGGACCGTCGCGGAGGACCTCACTCACGCTTGGTCTCTAGACTCCTTGCTCGTTAAGCCTGTGCAGAGGGTTCTCAAGTATCCCCTCCTTCTAGCGCAGTTACTCGAGGAGACCCCCGATAACCATCCGGACTTCTCCGCCATAGAAGTTGCCGCCCGAGAGATGACGGAGGTATCGCATCGGATCAACGAGCTGAAGAAGCGAGTGGATCTCGTCGAGAAGGTGATTAGCCGGAAACGAAAGGAGTCAGACGTCAGAGCTGGCATCTCGAAAGCCTTTGGACGGAGAACCGAGAAGCTTCGACGGCAAGTGGGGCTTTCCGAGACGAAGGAGGACCGGACGTATGACGACTTATCCACGAGGTTCGGGTCACATTTCATCCAGCTCCAGTTTGTAATGAGAGACGTTGAGATATACACCACCGAAGTGACGGAATTCGTCGAGAAGTTCAACGGGTACATTCAGTCAGTCGAAGAGTTCATCGACGTCAACCAGACCAGCTATCCTGAAGCGGAGAGCAAGTGGAGGAAATTCGCGCAGTCGATGAGAGAGATGGGTGCGAGGGCCCTCTCCGAACATGTGAGTTGACAGACTGAATTTTTGCTCTGGAGAGTAGATGCTGATATGGCGTAGAAAGCGATGGTACGGAAGAGCGTCATTGAGCCTATGACTACTCTATTAAAACTACATGACGGACCCCAAAAACTCATGGGTAAACGCAATAAGAGAGCTATCGATTACGCACGATACATGTCCGTCAAAGATCGCGGCGAGAAACCGGATAAGAGGACGCAAGAGCAGGCAGAGCAATTTATGGCCCTCAATGATACCCTCAAAGACGAGTTACCCAAGCTCTTCGCGAAAACGGCAAAGCTAGTCGGAGTGTGTTTGGAGAATTTCGTCGAGATTCAGGTCCAATGGCAGACCATCTGGCAAGAGAAGTTGAAGTGCATACTGGATGAGCACCAGGTTCCGAAAAACATTTCAGAAGTTGTTGAGCAGTTCTCCGGCGACTTTACTTACACGGAGACCCAGGTATCTGCTCTCTGCATCTGCAATGGCTCAATTCTGGCCGACAGGTCCAGTTTGCTCTCCCACCAAACTACCAACTCTCAAGACAGTGCTTCTCTGCGACGTCTGCCGAACCTGGACAGTCGCTCGCGCGGCCTCTCTCTCAACAGCGAAATCTCCCCATGCATCCCCGCACCAGACTTCGAAAACAGATATAGCGGTAGCTTTACATTTTCTCCGCTCGGAGATCGGATGCCAGAGCTACCTGGCGCAACCGCAGCACCAACCCGATTGCGTGCCAATTCAACGTCTAGCAGGCCGTCTCCAACCCCAGATCTGCCTTCTGGGCCTCCTGGGGGGCGCTCCTTTTCTGTAGTCACGCCGCCTACTATCACTACGCGACCGAGCACTGGTCGTAGCGCCACGGATTTACCCGTAGGCTCGAGGCCACCCTCCGGGTCAACCTACTTCTCCGCGAGTCAAGATCTACAGAGGTCGGGGGCTTCCCCCAGGCCACATTCGAGCATCTTCTCTTCTGCCATGCCTATGCCCGACAGTAAAGAAGGCTCGCCGAATCCCTCCAGACCGTCGTCTTCGCACAGCGTCAACATTCTATTCCTGGCTGCCAGCCTCTTCGAGTTCAATATTGATAAGGCGAGGAAGGAGGCTGGGCATCCGTATCTCACTTATGTTCCAGGAGAGGTCAGCGTTCCTTTTTCCCAGTACAGCTTGCGCTTTCTCTGATGCTGACCTATGGAAAATATAGATTTTCGACGTCATCGGTGAGAAGGGGGAGCTCTGGCTTGCCAAGAACCAAGACGATCCTTCAGAGCAGGTCGGCTGGATATGGTCCCGGCATTTCGCCCGCCTGGCCGATGATCCTTGAAACAGATCTCTCCCGAACCCACCCTGCTCCCCTGCCAGGCGCGCATGCACCCCACATACATACAACCAAACACACATACCACCGTCTTACACTAAGAAAAGCCCTCTTCTTACGTACGCTACAAAAAATCCCACATCCCTTTTTTTCCCAAAACAACCTTGCATTCTCATAATGGACCAACAGTCAGCCATCAGGTGGAGGCGACGCTCCCGCACACTTCCTACACGGAAAAAAAAATGGGGTCTCTTAATGGTTTTTACAAGCATAATCACGCCACGCAACGAAAGAAAAAGGATAAAGTTCTTTTGCAATGAATGTATTGGGTACAAAGCAAGCGAAGCGGCATGTCATTACATTCTGCGTAAAATCTTTTTAATTCTCGTGTCTTTTTATTCCCTTTCTCTTCCGTGAGATCAAAAAAATTTTTCTTCTCGCATAAGCCTCGGGAACGGGTCGTTCCATCGTTTTCTAGGTATTGTTCCCCTTTCTCCACGCATGTTTTCGCCCTTACACCCCTGGGACGGGGTACATGGCATGGATGAAATGAAACGCAGCGCGCACGGATGGGGATTTCAGGGCGGAGCGGGGGATGGAATACGGGAAGTAGGAAAAATTAGGGGTACATTCCATACAGAAGCAATTCGCCACAAAGTTTCTTTTTGCGCGTTATTCCACTAGGGCTTCTTTTTTTTCTTCCTCACATTCCGTGATGATGTCGACCAGCGCCTTTTCATTTTGCTCAGTATGGTGGTGTAATTGATGCCCACCGTGTATATTAGAGAGAGAGAGAGGATCTCCATCCACGCCTCAACGCTCCGCTCCCCTCGGGGGGTCTTTTCCTTTCCAATTTTTTTTTTCATGTTCGTAATCTGTCTCTCCGCCCGCCTTTGCGCCCTCTAATGAAAGGGGGACCAAGGCGAGAGGGCCAGGGGGCCGGAGGGCTTAACTAGAGTCTTAACTAGATTTTAGTGGGGTAAAGCCTAAGCGGGATTCCGAATGCTTTTGCCGCGAGCCTCCATTACTTTTTCGCCATAACTGTGAATCCGCTGGCGGGTTTGGACCTTGGGATTACACTTTAGAATCAGCGAAATAGCTTGTAACGGTAAGGGGCGGCATAGCTTGATAAATCTACCCTGACTAATGAAATATTGGTATGCAGAACGGAGACAAGCAAGTTTTGGCCAGGCTGGCGGGTCGTCATTGGTGTTTTCTCTGACAAGGCTGACTTGATTCAAGCTGCCTACCCTGGGTATATGCTTGATTCGACTTACAATTCTTGCCGCATGATATAAGAAAAGGTATTGAAACAGAACACACCTGCCCACAGCTAGCGGCCACCTCATTCGCGTGAGATGGTCCCTGTCACATAGTATATTATTACCATAGATAAACATTCTCTTCTCGTTTCCCGCTCCCACGCCCAGGCACCCGGCCCCAAACGAAAGAGAAATAAATCATCCCACACCAAACAAAACTCTAACCTATTCACTACCGCTTCGGTGCATAAGACATGCCCTCAACGGCACTCTGATACCCCTGCTGCTGCGGAAGAGGCTGCTGCTGCTCAGTGAGAAGTATCAACTCCTTCTCCTCCTGCAGGAGCTCGCGCCATGAGCACCAGTACGAACGGCAACAATCGCCGAGGCCCGAGCCCCGAAGGTTGTACTTGGCGCGGACCTCGGCGCGCTGGAGCATCTGAGGGACCCAGGCGAAGCCAAAGTGGAGAGCGATGCAATAGCTGACGCACTTTTTGTTTGGAAAGGAGAGGGTAAGATGTTAGTACAGTTTTGGGGGAAAGGGGGGAAGTAGGATGGAAAGAGAGAGAGGTTGGGGCTTACGGCAGTGTTGAAGGAACTGTAGTTTTCCATGCTTTGCCCGCGGAGACGGTGGTGGGCTTTTCCGAAGACGAAGCACGGGCACCACTGTATTGATTATTCCGATCGTAAGTCAGCCCATATCTCAATCAGACAGCCCAAAGACGCTTAATTCCATATAGGGAATCCTATCGCCGAATGCTGGACAGACCCAGAAAACGGAGAGAAAAGAGAAGCGAGACAGAAAAAATACAAGAACTTCTCCTTACGTAGGTCTTGCAGCACAACCCCATCGGGGAGTAAGAACGAAATTTACTCGTCCAGGGCCGTGGCGGTCCAATACCCGCCACACCCTGCGGGTTGTACTGCGGGTTGTACTGCGGATTGTACTGCGGATTGTACTGCGTTGGCTGCGGAGACACATAGCCTTGTTGGGGTACAGGAGTCCCGCGGATCTCCTGCTCGGGCTGCTGTGGAAGCCCTTGGGCAGGATGGGTAGTGTACGTTTGAGACATTGCTGCAAGCTCTCCCGTCTTCTCGCGCTGGAGTCGGGGCAAGATAATAAGGGACCGGTGGGTAAATATGAGGCAGAGAACCAGAATCCTTAATGTAATCTGTGTTTACCCGACTTGCACACAGGCACCATCAGCCATTAGAGCTTCTATTTGCGTTTCTGTATGAAAATACTGGCTAGAGAACTCGCCTCGACGCCTATCTAACAAAAATTCCGACTCTTTCCTGGTTTGACTTATTGTCAAAAAATCTACCACGTACAGGTACAACGGACGAGTAGCAGCAAAAACATCCATCACGGAGGGCGGGTTGGTCCTGTATTAAGCAGCTATCCAAGGCTGAAGGGGTTTGCCATGCACCCTACCGACAGAGGTCTGGCCAGGAAGGTCTCAGGTTTTGGCGCTGTGACTGGGTCCTCTCCTCGGAGCAATCTCGATGGAATATATATTTGTGAAAATGGGCTCCAGCGATAAATATGTAAGTCTTGCTTCTCCTTCCCCTCAAGATTCTCTCAAGAATTGTCTCCATTAACGCCATCCCAGGCGTCGCAATACCCAGAAGTCGTATATCCTACAGACGGCGCCAGTTCAGTCGGCTCTCCACTTCCCGACTACAAACCCAAACCCGCACAAGTTGACGCCAACGTCAACTACAGCGGCCAGTCACAGATGCAACCCCGCCCTCAACAAGGGCCTCCGCCAGGCTCCTACGCACAGCCGCCAGGAGTCTACCAGCAGCAGCAGCAGTTCCACGGCTCGCCGGAACAATATGCAAAAGCGAGGGCTAGGACTGGTAAGAGCGAAGGGTTTTGCGCAGGGATATTGGGTTCGTTGGCGTGCTGTTGTTGTTTGGATTATTGTTGTCCTTGTTGCTAGGAGCAGTGTGGTTTGAGTGCGGTGGAGATACGAGCACACCGGGTAGGGGGGTTTGTATGTCTGTTCGAGCGGATAACACCATTATGGACGGTAATGTTCTTCGGATGAAAACGAGGTGTACGGAGGACCTAGTTTTTGTAACTAGAACTTTTCAGCGTTTGTTATCTGATGTATCTCGGTTTGAACTGGATTCGGCGTCTTCATTTCCATCTCACTCATGCAATTGAGAAACTTCGCCGATTGCGCCTGTATGCTGAAACGGAGACAGAGACGATAGCAATGCTAGGAGTCGTTCGATGGCCTCCCCCGAAACAAATGTCCGCGGTTTCACTGCCTGCAATATAGGGTTAGCTCCATCTTTTACGGCCCCACAAGAAAGCAATACATTTCTAAAGGTTTTCTTTAGACACAAATTATGTTATCGACAAGATCCAAAACTTTTTTTAAGGCTCTTTGAACGCGAGGCTTGGCATGTGCCGCTTTATACTTCTAAATCTCTTGCATACCCTATACAGAGGCACAATGCAAAAAGAACATAAGACTGTAAAAGTGATAGGTATTTCAATGGCCTAAAGCCAATTAATTAAGTGGCTTTGCCTACAAACAAATATGAAGGCACTACAGATAGAATATTTGACTGAAGCTCAGCATGCTTATACGTGATAATGAGTCAGTACCCGTTGCTTCAAACGGAGCAGCGAGCCCGCGCCCTCCCTAGTTAATCAATGAGAACGCCGTACCAATCGTTCCCAACTGTTCCCAAAATCGACACAGCAAAGGAAGGAAGAAAGAGCCTCGCAGAAGGAGGTGAGGTCCTTTCTCGGTTTACCTTTACTTCAAGCTTACTATCTAAACCTTATCCCCAATAAGGTTGATGGAATAGTGCGACCCCAACATCCTAATTCCCCGCATTATTTCTATTTAGATTCTAGAACCAACATACCCCGGAGGGAGGGAGCCTTGCGGTGATTATATAATAGGTGGCAGTGACTTACAAATAGTGTTGCACGCGGCTGCATACCGCCACTCGGCGAGCGACGTAACTCGATGAGAGAGTACTTTTTCATCGAGTGGATAGAATCAAAAAATCTTCATCATAGCTCCAGTTCTTATATATAATCCGCTTTATGCATCTAAGTTACGGGTTACTCCACCTCTAGAAAAATGATGACGATTCAAGCACCTTCTGCTCCTGGCATTACAGCTGCTATCCCCAGCATTTAGCATGAGGAAATAGCAGAGCGATGAGAAACAATAGGGCGACGAAAGAGAAGGAAAAGGAAAGAGTAAGTAGAGGCAGCAAGGAAGATATGAACAACGCCGAGAATGTCGAGGGCGACAAGCGCGCTGGGGGAATAGAGGCAGATACCGGTGAGGAATTAGAGAGGATGTATGCTGAGCTAGGGCTACAGCAGGAAGAAGAGAACCCAGACTGGGCCCACAGCGGGGCAGAACCTGTTACCTTTGTTAGAACACACTCCTTACCTTCCTTACTGACTTACCTTCTTCATCTACTCGTGAGAGGTCTGCCGGGACGCCAGGGTTGGGAGGGTGGCGGCTGTGGAGGGTAAATCCGAGCCGGGACCTGGATGCCTCTTCGCCGGCATCTATATTGATAGTAATAACGGTAATAACAATAGCGATGGATATACACACCGGACAAACAACCGAAAACCAGCAGAGGAAAAGAATAGAACCGATATTTTTTTTAATCAAGTTCATCCCTCGTTCATGGGTTTTCTTGCCAACACCGATCGCTCTCTTTTGAGGGGGGGTGTCGGGGTTTGGGAAGGGGAAAGAAGCCTGCGCCTCTGCGCCTTGTGGGCGACGATGTTGATCGCATGGGCCGTGGTAGGAGTTGTATAAAAAAAACCATCCATTACTCCCCACCGCATCGACGCAAACCCGCCGCGGCAAAACGTCCAATCTGGATGCCGGTGAATCCCCCGATCCGGTCTAGCCACTCCTCTTCCGGTAAGGAATCTCGCTTGGCTCTTCTGCAGGGTTCGACTCTCAAAATAAATCTATTGCTACGTATTATTTGCTCTAAATTCAACTTGGAAACGCCTCAAATAACAATCTGAAGGCTTCTACCGTATCGCTCGGGCCTTTCACCCTAGAAGCCTAAGTGGACGCGAGATGTATCTAGGATAGAGACTGCCTGCTCTATACAAGTGAGATGCTCATCGGATAAACATGCACAGAACAGCCTGCCATGCATGTCTGATTTCTCGTAACCCGGCTTTCTTCGTTCACTTGCCTGGCCAAGCATTTCCCCGAACTCTTGACCGATAAGCTCAAGGGCATAGGGCTGTGGCTCCCCAGAAGGACGCTTAATGCCTCGGGCGGGTGATTTGTATAGCGTGTTAGGTGGCTTGCTAGCAAACCTCCGCTGAAATAACCGTAACTGTGTTGTGTCTTTGAGACTTGGGGATGCTACCCCTTGCCACAATATAGGGACCCCTATCGTTCGCCACGCTGCACATACGTGAACCTGCTATAGTCCGAGATAGGGCCCGGTAATGAGGTCGTCTATCCTGATAGCTAGCTTGCTTGCCTTCCTTCAAACAGATGAATGCGTGTACGCAGTTAGCTCGTCCCTGTATTTACCTTTAGGAGTCAAGAAACGTATTGAATCAAACAAATCAGAGTTCCGCTTATAAAATATTGGCATGCTAGTTTGGAAGTATTCTAGCTTTCTCTGTCTTGCTAGCTTACATGCCTCAATCAAGCTGCTTCATCACTACTTTCTCACCGATACGTAGGTGCGACAATAGCTCTCATAACTGGTAAAATTAATGCCATGAAACTATTCGATCTGGACTATCTCGGGTAACCGGCAGCCACAAGCAGGTGCCCCATAGAGCATTCTTCCAACAATCCTTCTGTTTTGGAGGACGAGACCAACGCCATCCTTTACGCTCTCACAATATGTCAGCCCTGCAATCCGGTAGATCTTAGCTCCTAGAGTAGCCGTAGTTCTAAGATCAAGGCGTAACAGAGAGCACTTAGAACACCTGGGACACTTGACCCGACAGATAGGCTCGCCGCCTTCTGCGCCTTGATCTCTCCGTCTCCGAGCAATGTGCCTCGATCTAGTGAGGCGCGTGACTGGAGTCGCAAACTGCATAATGATTCGCTCCAACTCCAAGATCCGAGCAATCTCCGCCACAGCAGCTTCTCGCTGACTCTTTCCAGGTTCCCCTCCTGGAGCATTGGCATAGTTGGCGACTTGTTCATCGATACTTTGTGCGAACTCCCCGTCTTGTTCTTGAAGTTCCTGAAATGAAAACACCATGCCGTGCAGCGCCTGGGCTGCTTTTGAGTGATTGAAATCAAACGGAAATACGCAGTTCAGGCCCTCCACAAGCCGCTTGGCAGACAAATCGGTGCCTTCGCCTCGGGCCATGCTGGCCAAAAGTCCAATCGTCCAATTAACGCCGGCTAGTTCTCCTGAGTCCTCCACGTCAAGGTGCTGAATTTCTTCGACAACCCCGACCAGATCTAGTTCAGTCTCCACTATGTGCCCTTTGATAGTAAGTTGTGGACTTGGATAAGATTTTTCATCACCTAAGTCCCATACTGCGCTATCCAAACTATGGCAACCAACCAACCAAGACGGGGTTCCGGGCCTAGGATTGGAGTCGATGTGCCGTCCCCGCGGATGTAGCAGAAGAGGGGAGAAGTCGCCTCGCTGCATTGCACTTTGCCAGACCCATGCACAGGTATCTATGCTGTGAGTTGGGATATGAGCCGAGTTGTCAGGTAAAGCCTCACGGTTCAAGATCGCATAGATTGCGATGAAGCGGTCACGGAAGTACTGGCATTGCTTTCTAGCAACCAGCTCGACCGCTTCTCCGAGACACATCTGGCGAAAGCGGACTTGCTTCTCGGCCAAGCCTCCTAAAAACTCGCCAGGTTTGGAGAGACTGCGGGAAAAAGTAGCAGCATGTTGAAACATGCCCAGCAGAACACCCTGACCACCGCTCAAGAGGCGTGAAAATGTGTCCCGGCTGAAATTGTCACCTCCCTCAACGGTTCGCCAGATGCGGTTCGATTGATCCATGATGCAGGCGCTTTTGCTCAGAGAATACTCTAGGGTCACCCACATTCGTTGCATCCACTGTGATGTGCACAGTGCTCGTAATGGGGTAATCAGCTGCAGACATTGGTATAAGGACGGCCGCATCTGAATTGAAGATGCAGCGAGTATTTGCAGAGTATGGAGCTGCGGAATGTCGGACATCTGGATCAGAGTCTCGTCGGCAGTGTGGTAGATTGAGGGCAGGTACAATAACAACGATTGCTGGATTCGTTCGTCCCACTGAGGGACGCTGAAGTAGTCATGCCAGAATTCAACCTGCGGACTAAAGGCCCCCTCTGAAGAGTCCAGCAGTGTCTTGATAGTAGAGATCATTGCGGATGCGGCCTCAAATGTGGGCTGTTTCGACATATGAGCCTCGCGGATTGAGAGATCCCAGACATGCGATATGGGGACAAAAGAGGCACCGCTCGGTTCCAGACATGAAAAATGGCGATTGAAAATGCGTACATGGATATCGTGGGTAGAAGAGGTGGTCTCTTCGGCTGCAGCAATTGTCCGTATTGGCGGCTTGTCAGCGAAAGGTTGATGGCACCAGTGGCACTGTGTGTCGAGCCAGTCGGTCCAGAAACACGTCAACATGTCGCTGAGAGCCACGTCTATAGTGCGAGTGCCAATGGAAAGTACTATTCCAGAGGAAGAAGGTGAACTTGGTCGTACAGACGGTGTGTTTGCTGTACCTTCACCCATCGAGTTTCTTTGTAAGAGATTTTCAAGAGTTGACTGTAGGAACGGCACTACTCTACCCGCACCAACACCCAATGTTAAATCTACGCATCGCCGAAGGAACTCGCTAACCGCTTCGGGTTCTTCCTCAGGGAAATTGTCCTTTACTTCGATGGCTGCTTTGAGCAGGAGAGACAGAACATGGTCATGATCTTGCTCTAAGGCACCGCCTATCACTGTCAAACAAAATGACCTGACTTCCGCATCCGGGTAAGCAAGTGTCGGGATCTGAACCAAATCCCTTTCCATGACAGCCCCCAAGTGTTCTCGTATGAGTTCTTGCATAAATCGTGAAGCGCCGTCGTTAGCCACTTCACCTTGGTTGGACTCGTTCTCCGTATCCGACTGGGAACTTGCTGAATACTCGTCTATTTCGGCAGGCGTGTCCATCTCCCGGGTCTTTATTGTAAGGCTATAGCAATGCTTGTGGGATGTTGAGGGGCTCGGTATGTATGACGTCACCGGACGTCGTTACGAGAGCACGAACGCAAAGACACAATTGTATGTAGAATCAATTCAATTGACTATAACGACTGGCTAGCTAGAAGAGAAGTTCTACGAGTGCAGGTGCTGCCAGGCACCTTATGTGTTGGTGGGTTCGCCCTGCGAACCGCAGAATAGGGGTCAGGGGTAATCCACGTGATTTACCCCTTTTCCGATTAGGAAGACTAATAACAAACTTTTCATGTGGCGGCGCCACAGCATATCCACAACAGTCTTGACTTCGAAGAAGCTCCCTGAGGTAAGGGTTGAGTAGTGTCGAGATTGGGGTTATATTACACTTACCTCCAGCTCGTTAAAAATACGCGACTGTTGCGCGGTGAGAACATGAAGCGGAAGAGCGTTCAAAAACAGCGGCCGGAGCGTCAAGATCTGGATGCCTTTCACTAGCATCTACGGAGGACAGCGTGAAAAGTCGTGGGGTCAAGTCGTTTAGGGGCCTACTGCTTAACTTTAGTTAAAGGTACCCCGAGTTCTAGTTAAAGGTGCCGCGTGATCCGGACTTCTGGCAACCAATTCCCGCATATATATGTCGATCCAGACGCCACGGCCATATTCCTCATTCTACATCGGTGGCAGACACTCTGGCTAAACCTGGCTCGTCGCCTTGGAATCCTATCGTCATTGATGCACCTGGGGTTGATGCTCCGGCCTTCCAGCGGTTAGCTCCCCAAAACCTAAAGGGGAATGCAAGACCAGGACCCAACCGCGTCGGCGACGTCGCGACCGTCGACTCTCGGAGTACTATCCGTCACGGGCGTCTAAATAGGGTCCAGCACGGTACGCAGACCAGAGCGATACAGACTTGGGGTGGAATTAAGACAACGATGATGTGGCTGTGAATTAGCAACAATGTATAATTTTAGGTCACTAAGCTAATATATCCCTAAAAGACATCATGAGCCATACGTTACACCTGTTTCCAGCTTCTCCACTGGCATAGCCGGAGAAAGACTATTGATGGGCACCTGAAAAGGCAATGACCTTGGAGGAAATTCAGCTCGCGTCTTCTTTCCCCGCATTTGCAATGTCATAAGGTCTTCCACCCATTCTGGCATGATGCCGAATTGAATCCCAGAAGGAATGACAACAGAGTAGCGCCGTCCGCCGTTCTATCTGGCGATGAAGTGTTTCGGATCTCTCCCGTGCATGCCCGTAATGGATCCTGCCGGCATGGGCACCCGGATACCAAGCTGCGGCATAGACGAGTCCACGTCGTTGAAATCTCCCAAAACGCCGATCCATGCCTATCCGTTCTCTTAGTCATTGTAGTTTATATGTGGGCGGATATGCAGATAAATAACAAGCTTGATACTGTGGGCGTTATAGTTCGCCTGGTAGGTAGAAGGACGATTGTATTAAGCAGGTCGTGGGCGCGGTAGGTAAGCTACCCCTGCCAAGAGAATGACTAATAACTAGCTAACAAACTACCACTTCCACGGCATAGAAATCACCTCCACAATACTCGTCTATCCTGTCAGTGTATCGTAATAACCTCCCATTCAAACGGCATAGAGATCGGCATTGACCAGTGAGGTCGTAAGGTTTCTAATCCATCTCTGCTCAATCGCGTAGCCGATTTGGGGTTTGGCCTCGACCTATGACCGTAGCGGCCTCCCTGGGCCGGTAGCTGGCTTGCTGTCATTTGGAGCCTGACCCCCGACGGAGGTGGTCTATATGGAACAGTCTGAGGGATGGGCGGGACCGCGAGAGGTTGGTATCGACTATTTGAAGCTCGGCATATGCCACATACATCAAACTCTCGCTCGGCGGCGTGCAAATAGCAACTGCCGATCAGAATGTAGTGATCTTCGACAGGTCGGAGTACCATAGGGACTTCGGCACCCTCAAGCAGCCATACCGAATCCCCGGTCTGGATATCCGCTGGCCCAAGGCCAAGAGAATATCCCGTGGTGAAAGGACGCCTATGGATGCCATATCGCTGTATTTTGTTAAAGAATTCATCCAGCTCCTCCATAAAGAAATGCTTGCTTTGCTTGTCCCGACGAAAGGTGGCACAGATGCATCGCCGCTTGTGAGGCACCACCCAAGAGGGATAGCGCCAGTTCTCCCAGTATAGCCTATCTAGATTCTGGCAGGTATAGCAGAGGCCATGACCTCCAAAGGCTGGAGGTACCTCGCCCATGGGCTCTGATGACCCAATTGCTGATGGCCAACCTCCATCATGGCAAGGTGATTGCTGGAGGCGACGTGAAAATTCTTCCCAAAAGTACGCCTTTAAAGGGCACTGAAAGGAGTCTCGCGCATTTTTCCATTCAACTATTTCCTGTTTCGGTTTAAAATCCACCCAGAGGGATCCGATTCTAAGGCCACCTACACTCAGAGTAGATTCCGGTATTTCAATTCGTCTCCTAGGCCATATCACCGCCGGGCTAAGGCAGTTCAAGTCTTTTGGGGTGAGATGAGATGAACTTTTTGAGATCGATGGTAACATAACTGTTGTGGATTTTATTGTCCAGTCAGGTACCCAAGATGGAATGTTTTGCAGTCGTGATTTCCCTGTTACGTAGGAGAGGATATTTAGAGATTTTTCCTCTTGAATAGACCATGCAGCGACTTGGTGAAAGACTGATCGGACCGACATTGAGTAGTCTACTTTGAAGGGTCTTTGAGAGCTGTCCTTAATGAGGTTAAAGAGAGCGAACACCTTGTCGCGTGGATCTGTGGCCGAACAGTGTCGAGCGGAGTGAAGAAGGCTTATCAACCGCCAATCTTTCCCATCGTTGGATGCCAACCCGGAGCGGAATATAAACGGCAAGTCGATCGGTATTTTGCTTGTTCTCAGGCGGTAGAAGAAGTTCTTACAGTCGGCGAAATTTTTCCACTTGTATGTCGTTCTGCCACAGCATATGATGGCGCGGCGAGCCATGACGACCTCTTGAAGGACCCAGACACGATGGAACCAACGTCTCGAAAATAGCTCCAATACACTTCTGCTACTGGGCAGTAAGCCAGGAGTCCTTGCCAAGGTACTCGAACAGCCTATCGCTGCTATCTGTTGACTCTCCAAGGTAAATTACTACTCGAAAGGCATTTTCGAAGATGGTCTTCATGTGATTGACCTGGTGGTTTCGTTCCTTGATGTCGTACTGGTCAATACGGATGGCATCGACCCAAAGGTGTCTCTTTGAATCCTCCTTTCGCACGCGTCGAAGAGCAGCCTCGCAATTTCCCGTTATGCGAATTAATTTACCACTCGGAAGACATCTTATTCTACCTGAGAAGCTGGAGTTGCCACAGTCACCGGCCCACGTATATGAGAGCGCTTCATAATGTGGAATGCTAGATAGTGCCGCGTATTCGATTTCGCACTGGAGCTCGTCTGTGTAGCTCCCCGGTTGAAGAACGAGTAGTCTGATCTCTTGTCTGTGGCTCAGCAAGTCCAACGGCTTGTAGACATAGTCACCAGCCTGCCTTGAATTGCCAAGTTGCTGGGAGGTAGAGCTTCCATCAGCCTTGCCGGAATTATCTCTCTCCGGTGGTAGATACGTTAAGGAGTTGATGAATGTCATGCCGCAGCTAAAGCAGCATAGAAATGTGTCAAAATTTCGTGTATCAATATGTCGGCAACGTCTGATAGATTGGTCAGCCATAACTTTGGTTAGTTACAGGAAACAAAGGGATTCATGGTTAGATGGAGCTTTTAAGGTTGGGCTAGGAGGGTTGGACATTCACACTGCGCCTCAACGTTGACGGTGCTGCGCCTCAATGCTGTGATCGCCTGCTGAGCGAGCTAGCGAACAGTGCCTCGTCTGATACAGGACGGTTTGAAGTCCTCATAAAAGCCTGCGGACCGACCCGATCTTTTCATATATGCATTCAAAGTGTTGTATAGTAAAGCCATGTTAGATGGTGTTCGGATGCCATTTGCAGGATGAACTGAACGATGGAACACTGGTATATCTAGTATGGATTCTTTCTATCTCAGGTGCAGACTATTCCGTGGGCAGCTAACTTTGATTCGATAAATGTGTTCCGGTGATTTCAACTCTGGTGCCTCGAAGGCACTGTCATCGATGGCCAATGCAAGAAACTGCAGGATAGGGCAAAAGGCTAATGTGTCATCTCGTTCCTAACACACATATGTTTTTCTGGCTGTTCATAAGCTTTCAGAAACCACAAGAAGTGGAAATTGCAACTTACGCCTTTCACCCTCCCCTACATCCCTTCATATAGCAGGGTGAGACCGCCACGGCCAATTTATCGCGATATGCTCCATCTGGACTAGAGGATATATAGGCCATCATAAGTAATAGCAACAACAGCTGTACCCCTTGTCGCTCATGAGGGAAAGTTTCTGCATCAAAAGCCCAGTGGTTATAGAGAATTTGGAAGAGGTCGTTGAGCTCATCACCAGCAAAGATGTTTCCGAATCTTCTAGATTATGCTCTTCTTTCAATGGGCCGTAAATATACTGTATTCTCCATCAGAAGGTTGCTTCCAAAAAGGCATAAGAATGCATCATACATTCGTTATCTCTCTACCAGCTGAGTCTTCTAACCCTCGACTAGTCTTATCCGTATATACCATTCTCAACTTTCTCCAATAAGTTGTGACACTTTCCAACTTTTTTATATTGAACATATCCATCTTCCAATCGAGGTAATTCTTGAAATTCTAAGGAGCGCATGCTTCAAGGAAGCTATCCGGGCCTTTGGAGACAAAGGCGCAATACCTGATACTTTGTCAACTACTGCTAGACAACTTACGGACACAAGATCACAAATCTCACCTCCACCGGTCCCTCTCCTCTCTCTCGATCATATTGCTTGTAACATTGGCATGCTTCTTCTTGCAAGGAGCCGCTCCTGCTTGCTGCTTCAGTCGGGCAATATAGTATTCCGGCTTGCGGTCGCATTTGGGTTTTCGGCGGTAGCTGGACATGCTGCTAATTGCAAGGCCAATTTAGGACCGAGAACTGCTATTGAGTACGATGTCGAATTCATGAACAGCAAGAGGTGTCCGTTGAAGCCCAAAAGAGGGTGAAGGCAACAGTATTTAAGCTGCATTGTGTGATTCATGGAGGTCGTAGTGGGTGGGCTAAAAAAAATACTCATTACGTCGGTGCGCGGCTTCGGGCGGCAAGAGCGCGAAGTGGGCGAGCATCGGAAAACGGCGGCAAAACCCTCAAGATCTGGATGCTTTATCACTGACATCTACATAACAATGACAATAACGACAACAATAGCGATGAATATATACACTGAACGAACAACCAAAAACCAGCAAAAGAAAAGAATAAAACCGACCCGAAATCGATACGGGCTGCTACTACGGCTGACAGTTATGGCAAAAGGGCGAAGGGTAAAAAAAAAACTTTCTGTTTATCGATTTTTCCCCCGGTGCGGTGCTGCGGCATACTATTGCGTATGCTTTTCGTGGTTGGGAGGGGGAGGGGGAAGGAGGTTTTTTTGGCTTCTACCATACAAAAGATACCCTTACGGCGTCTGCGCAGGATTAGCGCGGTGGTAGGGACTTTCTGTCTACCGCCTAAGTCATGTATGTACGTACATACAAGTAGTACATGTGACATGTGTATAGAGATGAACTGGGTAATACTCGTTCAGCCTATTATCTCGCTCGCCGAACCCTGCTTATCTCCAATAGCAGCGTGGGTATAGTTTTCCTTCTCGCTCTCCGGGCCACTCTCCCTCCCTCCCTCCCGGCCAACACCTGCGAGGGCAACACCGCCACCCCTCTCCTTCTCCTCCTCCTTCTCCTCCTCCTCTTCCCAATCCTCTGCCACGGTCGCCTTCTCTTCCGCCTTCTTCTTTCCTTTTCCCGTGCCAAGGTTACCCCCCAACACCATAAACGCACTCTTGACCCCCATCGTGTGCTCGCCCGCAAGTCTCCGAGACCTCGGTGCTGCAGCCTTTGCTGCTACGCGGCTCCACCCTTCGCCGCCGCTCGCGTCAGCTTCGCGGCGGACGATGTTGAGTGATGAGTCGACGGTACATAGCTGGACGGATTTCGCAAGGGCGAGTGACGTGGCGATGGTCGCGAGGGCGGGCTTAAGCGCTGTGAGAGACGTAAGCGGTGGGGGTGTGTGCGTATTGAGTACTATTTCCTCAGATGGAAGAAATGTGATTGCGAAAGCTGTTCCTGGGGCATAAGCGTCGAAGGCAGGGCTGAACGCTTTCTGGAGCTCGGCCACTGTGAGGCCGAAGCGCGGGGATGTGAGTAGAAGGCTGTTGAAGGGTGTGTTGTCCGTGCCAGTACTGCTGGGGACTCTCTTACTGTCGTTGGCGGGATTTGAAGGCTCGGATTTGATCCTCACGCATTCCGCGAGTGTCTTCATGGGTAGAGCAACAAAGCGCGGGGTCTTGAAGACTGCGACGTGGCGGTGAGGCTCTGGATCCATACTTTCGCTATCAAGGCCAAAGTCGTCCGCCAGTGCGTGGATGAAGGCCCGCTGTCGAGGAGGCATTGGCTTAAATCTCAGCCGCTTCTCGTTTTCATCAACCGCAAATATGCGGAAGATGCGCTCTTGTGCCTGTGACCACTTAGGATGTTCCTGGAATATCTCTAGGGTGTCTGAAGAGTACGGTATGTGGTCATCCTTATGAGTTTCTAGGTCGATGTTCAGTGCGAGGGCGAGCCTGCGGTTTCGCTCGAGGCGGGCACATTCATCGTCGCATTTCAGGGATGCTGCGCTGCTGCCTCCTCCATTCTTTGAAGCATTGCATTTTAGTTCCTGCTTTAGGTGCTGGCATTTGCAAGTGATCATTACTTTATAAGTGCATGGCATAAGTTCGGTGCATGGATAAGGAGCATGGCACCGCTCCTCACAAGGATGAGCACAAGTCTTCTTTGTTTTCCCGCAGGCTTGCTGGCAAGCTCTATCAGTATCCTCGCAGTAGCCGGGCCTGTGGCATGGTTCCCCACAATAATGAGACCCACATCGAAGCTTCTTCCCGCAAGGCTCACCACAGCGAATGTTAGAAAGCCAACATTGTTGATTTTTCATATTCTTTTTTCCACACATGCAGGTCTTCGCCATCAAGAAAGGGCATTTCGGACAGGGTTCGTCATCATCGTGGCAGTTATGATCCACTTGAGGATGTCCACATCCCTTTCTTCTCTCACAACGGTAGCGGCAGGGCGGTTGTTTCGTCCCACATGGTAGGGGGGGGTGCAGAGTTGTGCGGCCGCAGTTACAGCTGATTTCGTCGAAAATAGCGTCGCGACAGCTACTGCAAGGCCCTTTATGGCAAAGCTCAGGGCAAGCGTGATTCCCACATTTGAGCATCCGACCGCAGGTGCGCATGCAGATATGCTCTGCTTCAAACCCTTCACCAGCAGCCAGAGGAGCAGAGCCTAATGGACGAGCCTTTTTCCTGACGGAGGCGCGCGATTTCTGCTCACAAGGACAGCACCTCTCGCCACACTCGTGGCGGCCACAGTTGAGGGTTACTTTGCACACCCGCATGCACTGAGGAGGCTCCGTTGTTCCTTGGTGACATATAGTCGACGATGAAGTCCTGCCACACCGACAGGAGATTGAGACAACCTGCGTACATGGATTGCATTCGCCTGAGTGGCAGACTTGCTGGCAAGTGTGCCCACACGCAAGGGGTTTGAGGCATTCCTTCTTGCAGCTTGGAATAGGGTCTGAGCAGCATAGCCGGGGCACACCCGTTATCTCAATAAGCGGTGTTTTTCCACAGGGGCAGGTTGTGACGACATCAGGTGACCGGGAACAGTGCCCTAGGGGGATACTTAGAGGGTGGCATCGCTTCTCGCAAAGGTGCTTGCCACAGTCAAGCTCCCTCCCACAGATCTCACCACATAGAAGCTGGCCGGTCCAATTTTGGACAACCTCCTCACCACCAACTCCGAGCATAATCACTTGGGAAATCTCACCTTCCCTAGTGAGCTCACAGCATTTCATCTTCTTCCTTAGCTTCCCACAGTAGCACCTGCCGGTTTCTACGGCCTCGCATGTGCCGCATGGCGCCTCGTGGCACCCCTGCTGGCAGAAATGCCACCTACATGGCATCTCCTTTCCGCAAACCCGTCTACAGCGCCATCCCGATTCATAATCCGTATCGACGCAGCGTCTTGTGGCTGACCCTCTTTGGCACAAGCAAGGCTGCGCCGGACCCATTCGCGTACATGGCGGACATGGCCCTGCGTGACACACCAAATCACAGGGATGCGGACATTTCCTTGGGAAAACGCGAGGCCTCCCGCATGTCTGGCCGCACGAATGCGGCGGAGCCCCAATTGAAGGGCGCGGGTCTATCTCCTTTCCGCACCAGCAAGTGTAATTCGTAGGCATAATTTCTTTGGGTAGGTTGCATCCCGGACACCTCCACTTCCTCCCGGGCGATTTCTCCCCGTCTTGGGGCTCTTGAGTATTTTGCTGTGTGGACCCCGCATTATTGGACCATCTCTTAATACAACTAAGGTGGAAAACTGTCCAGCACGTCCCGCACGACCAAATCTTAGAATTACGGCCCAGCTCACTTGTACATATAGGACACTCGTAAACACCGTTTGTGATATCTTCGTGAGTCCGGGTGGCTATATCGGTAGCGGATGATCTAGAGCCCTTCCGAGCTCGTGGCATACGAGTAGTCGAAGACTCTCCCATCTGAGCTTGCCTACTGCTGCCGCTTGTACTCCGCCCTCCCGTATGTGGCTGTCCTGGATGAAATTCCGGTGCATCCGCCTGCAATATAGTCCTGAGAGCCGAAGATGCGCCACCTGAATCGCTTGTTGTAAGCTGGCCTCCAAACCTCCGAGCTGGCGTGATACTAGCAGCCGAGGCTCTAGCAGTCCTCCAACTGCTGGGCCGTGATCTGCCGCGCGATGTTTGACTTGCATTTACTCCACCTTGCACCTGTCCTTCGCCATTGCCTTCCTGCCCTGTTTGCGGCCGTCGATTCAGAATCGCGCTGCCGCCATCTACTCTCTGGCCTCTTAAGGCCCCACCTCTGCCTCTTTGATGTCTCGAACCTCTGCCGAATGCTGTATCCGGGGAGGCCGAAAACCCCGTGTCGATTGGCTGGTGGTGCTGCACCTGCGGGGGCGGCGCCGGTGCCACTAGGGAATCCGAACCATTTGTGAGAGCTTCGGATCCTTCGAATGCATTTCTAGATTGACTTGATACCGTTGCTCCCATTCCTCTTTCCGCCCGAGGTCCCCTATGCCTATGCCTCCGCCTCCTCGATGGTTCCTCAGTCTGCGAAAGTGATGAGGCTGGTGCAGCGGCGACGATGGGTGTCGGTTGGGATGTGGAAGTTTCCATTCGTTGACTCGACTTGGTTTACACCTCAAATCGATAGTTCTCGAAACCCTGTAGCTGTCAAAGAATTAATCCAGCTCCCAGATGACAGTTCGTGACGACCCTTATTACGATAAATAGGAACAAATCTAGCTGGAAGAAAGACAAAGCAGAAGCAATCAGAGACAATCGGCAGTCAAGCAGATGGGCGACTCGAGGATTGAAGTTGGTCAGTGGGAATTAGTCACATAAGATTTGCTTGTGACTGTAAGTTAGCTATGACGAAGCGTGTGGGATGACTAATCCACCTGTAAAGCAATAACGTAGTCGGTAGGCAAGCTGGCCATGCAAGCGACCGGGCCACTTTTCGCGGTCCTGCGCGCAATAGTGAGAAAAACTCAACCACGAATGATTATATTAGATGTAGCTATATACTAAACACTAGTCTGACGTGTAGGGCATGTGCGAGCTGTGTGTTCTAATGAACTGCACATGCTACACTTGCGAGGGGCTCTCTGCAACTTTTCCTTAAGTGGATCTGCAGGAGCCTCTTCTCGCTCTGCCCGTTCATTCTCAGCAGCACGCATACGAGATATGCCTTCTGCTCCTGTTAATACTCCTTTCCTAGCTATATACTTGCGTGATTTTGACCTTTTTGCTTTTTAGCATTCATTTTCTGCCCGTAACTTCACATTTTCATTTGCAAGTAAAACAGTACTTGACATTGCCATTTCACAACCCTTGACCAACTGATTAAGTGCTCGTGACATTGGACTTGGTGGACTATGCGTATGTTGTGTAAGGTAGCGTCTCAATAATATAGCTTGTTGCTGTAATTCTGTGATGTTATGAGGTGTTTCAGCTGTCCAAGAGGAATTCGATATAGGACGTTCTGGGGATGGTGTTCAGTATTCCGTATGTAGTAGCGATAGTACACGATTTGGATTATATGGTACTAAACCAGTAGCTGCAAAACCTTGCTGTATATTGTTCCGATGAAGTGCTATTGGTCTAGCTTGCTGATAGAGGGAGAGAAAATCCTGTTTATCGATGTGGTTGATACCATAACGCATTGACTGTTCCACAAGATGTCCATAAGCCTGCTTAAGAACAGAAAAACAGCCTACATCAAGTGGTTGTAGTAGGTGTGATGAATGTGCTGGTATACAAATGTCACGGCACATAGGGTTACAAGAGACAGGGCTTGTAAGCTTAGATCAGCATAGGGTCTGTGCTTAAGCCAAGCCCTCAAGCTCCTTTTCTGACTGACAGAGTTGATCCTTCAACTACTATCGGTCAACACACCTCTTGTATATAGTTCATCTAATAGAAGCTACCCGGTGGCCCCATACCCATCTTCCTACTCAGTCTATCTGCCTCTGACATCCCGTCGGACCTCCTGTCACGTCATGACACCTATTCGAGCTTGAGAACTCATTCGCAAGTCCACGGACGACCTCCCGAACGACCCCCGCAAGCCTCGAGCGCCCGCGGCACCCCCCTAGGACCTGACAACAAAGAACAACAATCTGGTGATCCTGGCAAAACTGATCAAATTGAGGCGACACATGACTGTTATGGCCATCCAGTATAAGTAGTCGATGTGTACCGATAGTACGATCCTTTGTATGCTTGTGAAAAACCTCTTCTACCCAAGTTAGACTAATTTCATTTGTAGTTCAACCATTATCGCTAACACCAATTGACTAATCTTCCGGTATCAAGCTATACCAACTAGCTTGATGATATACAGCTTCAAAGATAACCAATGGTGGAATTGAGTATCCTTAAGTGTTGATAGCTTCAATAATAGTAACCCATTCGCGATTACCAGGTTGTATCGTTCGAGGTCTGCTAGCGCGATCTGTTCCAGTAATAATCTTTGCAGTTGAGATTACCCCCATCTGGAAACTGGTTTCATCAAAGTTGTAAATATCTTCATTGAGGATACCATACTGTGAAATAATATTGTGAAATCGTTTGAACCAGTTACGAATAAGTATAGGATCTTTGCATTTTGACCGTTGGTAATCGTAATGCTGGTTGTATTTGGATCGTAGGTCATCATGGCGGTTAATAAAGTTATAAGCCCATCATTCTTCAATAGGTTGTAAGAGAGCAGATCCAGTATACTGAGTAGCTAAAAGACTAGCCATTTGTCGTACAGTAACAATCCTAGGTGGCATGCCTCGTTGATCCATTGATAGGATCCATTCTTTGAGACTCTCTTCTTGTACAGGAGTAAGGCGGCGATTGAGTGCAATTGAGCCACGTTTCGGTTTGATGCCTTTGACGCGTTGTTGAGCTGTGCTTCGAGGAACATCAAAAGTTGAGGTAGCAGCACGAAGACTTTTAAACTGGCCTTTCTTGTAGGCCTCAATAGCGAGATCGAGTCTACCCTCTCAAAAAAGAGCGTCTTGTTGCTGTGTTTTTGCCATTGAAGTGTCGCCGAGTCGTTGAGTCGCGCGTCGCTGTGTTGCGCGTCGCTGTGTCGCGCGCATGAGAAGTGGCCCGGTCGCTTGCATGGCCAGCTTGCCTACCGACTACGTTAACGTCGAGTAACGTCGAGTAACGTCGAGTAACATCCAGTAAACATAGAGTAATGCCGAATAACGTCGAGTAACATCGAATAACATCCAGTAACATCCAGTAAACGTCGAGTAACATCTAGTAACATCTAGTAACATCTAGTAACATCCAATAACATCTAGTAACACCTAGTAACATCTAGTAACATCTAGTAACATCTAGTAACATCCAGTAACACCCAGTAACATCCAGTCCATATCCTTAGGACTTTCACATACCCGGAGAAAAGCGGCATGTAGTTCTTCCGCTTTGGTGCTCCGGTATTAAACATCCTTATTACGCCCAGGCCAGTGCTATACACTGAGAATATTATTACGCATATATGGGACACCATGCTGATGGAAGAGGCGGCCCGAGGTTTCAAGCCAAAACAAGGGTTGGGTACTGGGTGCTCCCCAGATCCACAGGGGCCGATGCCTACACCTCCTATGAGTGTACAGCGTGCTTGTGAACAGTGGGAACGAACCGACGGCCAGCATTCCTTTTAAGCCTCGGTAACAACTCGAACATCTCACCCTGAACCATCGCAGGGTTTCTTGCAGGGTGAAACGGAAGACGAAGATCTCCCTTTTTCTTTTTTTTTAAATGCGAAACCGCCTCCAAAATTAGTTTCGGATCGGCGCACGATCCGAGGGTGGTATTAACTATTCGAAAAAAACTCCTATCCACTGCCAAACATCCTGTAATGCACGACACCAGGCGAGAAGCGTCGTTAATCATCTCCAATGCCCCGAGTCATCGCAAATGGCCCCCCCAATCCACCACCTCCCCCCTACTATTCACCAATTAGAAATAATATATGTTATGTACAGCAGTTCGTAATTCCCGAAACGATATCATCGATTCTTTAGGACGTCTTCCCTGATGAACTTAAACATCGCCTCAAAGTATCCAGGCTCCATCATCGTGTCGTTATGCGTCCCATTTGGGAGCTCCTTGAACGTCTGCTTCCTAGACCGGCAGATTCCGAACAATTGTTCCATGTGTGATGCTCTGGGAAATGCATATGTTAATAACACTCAAATACTTGTGGGTAAAGTTGGCAACGAAATGACGCAGCGAGGGCATGGGTCATAACAGGGTAGCAGGCAGTCACTGTTTGAAAGCTGACCAGGGAGGGCTAACTTACGGGACTATCTCATCTTTAAGGCCACTAAGAAAGAGGATAGGGGTATCTTTTATCATCGGTAATGTCGTATCGCTGGGCCAGATCTGGTGACACAGCCTAGCCAAGTATTTTGCCGGTGGGAGGGCACTACATGGGTCAGTTCATACCCCGCGGCGTCTCTAGCAGCTGTGCAGTCACCTTGGAATCAACTTCCTCATGCTCATAAACGTATTTTCCAATACCAACCCTCCCACGTTCCCCCGTTTTTCGTTCTTCGCCACAAGTTGTATACCCACTGCCCCACCCAAGCTCTGCCCATAAACCACAATCTTTGTGTTTCTAGTTTCGGCTCTCTTCGTTAAATAATCGAATCCGGTTTGTGCATCGATGAGTATACCTCGCTCATTGGGCGATCCAGTCGAGAGTCCGTAGCCTCTGTATTCTAGCAAAAGAACATGGCAGCCCATATGCTCCTGAAGAACCTTGCCGATAGGGAGGCGATGCCCAATGTTTCCCGCATTACCATGGAACATGAGCACAGTGACGTTTTGTTCGAACCGCCTATTGGTGGGACGAAGGAAATACGCGTGCAGTGACTCTCCGTCTGGCGTCGGGATGCTAAGGTCTTCCCAGTCTGTCATGGAGAATATTGGAGGCTTGGGGACTTCGGTTCTGGCCCCAATAGGTAGATTTCGTTGGTATATGACCTCACTGAACCGGCGATACTCAGCAGACAGATTCTCCAGAAGGCTCCGGGTAGCAACAGATGCCAAAGAGGGCGACTTACTTCTGTTTGAAATATAGAAGCACGCTCAGTATCGCTGCGATCCCCGAAGAAGCCAGGACTGGTAATCTAACATATGAAATTGCGCTAGTCGCGGCGTTTGTAACCTGGTTCAAGAATGTGGTTGTCGAAGATGGCGAAGACATTTGCGCTGCGAGAATATGTGGCAGGCTGAGAGCTTATATCGATATGCTGCAACCTAATGCCTAAGGCAAGGCTTGTAGGCAGCGGCTTGCATCTTGGAAATCTTGGAAGTTTAATCAGCGTGAAACCTAACGCAGCGCGACCCCATGCTGTTACCCTGCAGCCAGGGACTGAGGCTCACGCGTCAACCCATGTGTTGCCTTGAGCTTCACCCCATATAACTCAATCTCCCATTCTGACTTTTCTCATCTTGCGATAATTCGATCCCGCAATCATGGACATGCGAAAAACAGGGATGCTAAATGAAGGTATGCAACTATCTTCTCAACTGAGATTCGGGTGTGGGCTGACGAGATTTTAGATGGAATCCACATTGATATGGATCATCTGAAGAAAGGCGAAGTAAAGTAAGTCCGGCCTATGCCGTTAAAGATCGGCAAGCAGCTAACGGAGTGGCTAATAGTCTGGGAACATCAATGTAAGCTTCTTCGGTGCATTGCCTTTGAGCTATCCCCAAAGGTGGATCGAGCGTGGAGGTGGAGTCTGACCGTGAGATAGTATGGCTATAAATTTCAAGGACGGGGTGATACTGGGTGCGTCTGGCATTCCTATTCTAAGTAGCAAATATACTTCCCATCTATAGTGCTGATAGAGAGCTGCGAATACAGGAGCGGACAGCAGAACGACCACTGGGGCCTACATTGCCAATCGAGTCACGGATAAGCTCACTCAGGTACACGACACGATATGGTGTTGTAGGTTAGTTCCCGACTGGGCTATTTTATCGGCTAGGAATACACCGCTAATGCCTTTCAACCCACGATGTAGATCAGGGTCAGCGGCAGACACACAAGCTGTGGCAGATATCGTACAGTACAATCTCGAACAATTCGGTGTTGAGTACGATATGCCTCCAACTACCCAAACGGCGGCAGCGATGTTCCAAGAGCTTTGCTACCATAATAAAGACCGTCTGAGGTGGGGTCACTCCTTCACAGTTTAGCGGTGCATTGGGCTTACTTCCGCACACAGTGCTGGGATGATCATCGCCGGGTACGATCCCCGCCACGGCGGTCAAGTTTACTCTATACCGCTAGGTGGTTCTCTACACAAGCAATCGTACGCTATTGGTGGATCTGGCTCGACGTATATTTATGGCTATTGCGACGCGAACTGGCGAGAAGGCATGACGGAGGAAGAAGGGGTTAATTTCGTGAAGGGGGCGCTTCAAGAAGCCATTAAATGGGATGGAAGTTCCGGTGGCGTTATTAGAATGGTAGTTCTGACCGCCAAGGGAGCGGTGAGACACCTGTATCTCCCCGACAACGGGTACACCGGTCCGGGTACCAAGTAGGCCAAGTAGAATAGACGAGGAGGCTGTGGAAGTGGAATGGAAGTGGAATGGAAGTGGAATGGAAGTGGAGTGGAAGCGGAGAGAGAGTGGAGAGAGGGTAGAGAGTGGCTTGTCGGCAGTGTCCAGAGCACGTTAGAGAGAGGCTTTGACTCATCTGTAGCATTACCTATAGTAGACCACTAAACCCACGCACATCCCGCGCCGGAGCCCACTCTGATGAGCCTTGCTTGTCGGGACCGTTGGCGCAGGGATACCAGGGCTAAGCGTTCCCGGCAAGTTTGACGAAATTCCTGTGCAACAAGATCCCCAGCCAACCAACCAGAACGGTCTGATCTTAAAAAACCCCCACTCCACTTGAGGCTGCCGGTCCTGACTACTCAGCGCGGCGAACTCGGCCACGCACCCGACTCATGGTTCTCGGGTAGAATACATCGTTCAGAATGCCTCCGCTGGTGTCCCGTGCTACCTGCTCCAAATCGCACCTTTCCTGTTGCCCGTTCCCTTCTCAGCTTTCAGATTGCTTTTTGTCTGTTGTCTCCCACGAGCCTGCTACTCTCTTCCTTTCCTAAGCTTTTTTTTTTCCCAGATGGGTTTTCACGGCTGGTGCGACGTTGATGAATTTGAGTGACGTTGGTGACGAACTTTTGGCCTTACTCTAGTAGCTTGCTGCCGCTGCTTGCCTGCCTGCTCTTTCCAACACGTCCCTGTTGTCCCCGCTAATATTGCACCCTCAAACAATCCTCCGCGCAGTTCTTTGGACCTGTAGATCTCCTTTCACAGCATCTTTCCAGCGTTAGATCAATCGTTACAGGAATGCTTCAGCAGGTGAGTGGACGGTTCACTTCTTACCCGATCGCGCTCGCGACCTAAAACTCGTCCGCTCCGTTCCCGGCATCGTTATCAGCTTTCCACCTTTCGCACGCATCTCCGTCTCTCCCTCCCCCATCGTTTGGCGTCGGCAGTGCGTTGAAAATCAGTTTCAATCGACTGTTTGGCCACGTCTCCTGCCTGTGCTTGTGGCGAGAATTCTCACCAGCCGATATCACCGTCCATCTAAGCCATTGCCACCCTCAGATAGCCAAAATTATGCCCAATGTTTCACGTTAAGTCCTTTTCCTACTAGCCAGCAGCTACTGAAGCTTTCTGCACCACGTCTCATCTGCTCTGCTCCGCGGTGAGGACAGCGTGGACATGGGAGGCTGACGTTACGATTGAAAAATCTCTGTTAAATCTCTAGGGGTCGCGATAAGCTGACATGGGGTCTTTGGTCATCAGCGACGTCGCATCGGACTCCACCTCTTCTCCGTGCAAGATGCTAGCTGGAAACGGGCACCAGACACAGCAGTCTGCAGCTGAAACGAACTATCGATCCTCTTCGCTATCTCACTCTTCCACTTCGACTCCGACATACCCTCATCCACTTCCGCCATCAGCGACGGCGGGCACCCCCACATTAGCGACGGATCCTCGGGCGTCTAGTGGCTACGACCCGCAAAATTTCCCTCAATACCCTATATCTTACACGCTACCGCCGCATCCGATACCAGTCCCACCCGTTCGGGCGAATACACACCCATTTACCTACCCCCAACCTTCCATAAGACAGCCGTTTCCTACGCAACAGCACTTGCCTCAGCATCCACATGGCATTGACCCTTATATTCAATCGACACCGCCTTACGAAGGCTCATCAGGCTATCCCCCAAGAGGAGTAATTTCATCCAACCCTACATCCGCCCATACGTCGCCCTCTCATTCAATACGCTCGCCCGTGGTCAATCCGATCCACTCGGATCCGAACTGCATCCACGTTCGCGATCTTTCTCATATCCAAAGTTTTGCTAGCGAAGAATTCCTCCTCCAGTCACGCTCCCCCCCTAGGCGATCGCGGCGTGGAAACAGCGAAGCGGGACTCAAGTATGTGATCAGTGCCATGCCGGTCACCGATATCATCGAGATGGTCGCTGGTCTTTTAACCAAGATCACCACAACCAATGATCGACAACATGAGCATTTACACCGACACATACCCCCCCCCGACGGTACATCCGGGTTAAGTCAGCAGACGACAAGCGTTTTGGCCTTTCACGGGAAGAACGTGCCTAGCATCACAATTTTGAGCTACCTAAGCCGGATACACAAGTACTGCCCGACAACCTACGAAGTATTTCTGAGTTTGCTGGTGTACTTTGACAGGATGACGGAGAGGGTGAACTCTGGTCCGATGCAGAGCCTGCAACAAGCGACTCAGCAGCCTTCGATGGCTCCAGATGGAGGGCGGCAACGGGGCTCTACGGAACTAGCAAGTGACAGCAGATTTGCCCAGGCTCCTGCCGGCTGGGCAGATGCGTCTAGTCCGACGACGTCGACGCCCCCGCCGTCAGGATCCTTAGGTAATCAGCACGGTGCAACGATCCCATCTCCTATCGTCCCACCGCAGGCATCACCACAATCAGAGGCGGATTCGTACAATATCTCCCATTTCTTCGTCGTGGACAGTTTCAATATTCACCGGTTGGTCATTGCAGGCGTCACATGCGCGAGCAAGTTTTTTTCTGACGTATTTTATACGAATTCGAGATACGCAAAGGCACGCTTATACCTCAACCCTCTTTTTCTTTTTTTTTTATGTTCCTTCTGATTGCCTTCCCACGCTACATTCTTGCTAACACCTTTTCAGGTTGGAGGCCTCCCACTTGTGGAACTCAACCACCTCGAATTACAATTTCTCCTCCTCAACGACTTCCGCCTCTCGGTTCCCGTAGAGGAACTCGAAGCCTACGGCACGATGCTCGTCGAATTCTATGCGAGGGAGGTTATAGCGCAGCGTCAAGTCATAAGTTCCGGGCATCCAATGGAGGGCGTTATTGCACAGGGAGTGGGTGGAGGGATCCAGACGCCCACTCCCCCTTAAGGGCTGCGCTAAAGAGTTGAGCGTTTTCTTCTTAGGGGAGGGGCCACTCGGAGGACTCTTTTTTGGATTAAGTTGCCGACGGACGGATGTCACTAAGCAGACACCAATGATAGAAAGACAAGCTTCAAGAACGAGATCGCAGCGGGCTATGCACGATGACGCTTCCGTTTCCACAATTAATGTGTCCTATTCTGCGCCCCCTTATTAGACGTGAGCCATCAGCGAGCAATCGGCGAGCCCATACAATAGACTTCTTTTGTCAGATCTAATTTCCTACTGCTGTTTATGAGTTCTGCTGGCTTGATCTATACGAAATGGAATGATGACATTACTATACCCTGCTTTATCGTTTTTGAAGACTTTCCAGCAGAATTCATGTGTTTTTGGTTGCTGGCTGGCATTAATGATGGCTACTTATGAAGGGATCATAGGGGGGTAAATTCATGCAAATTTGTCCAACGTTTTTTGAATGGAGGCAAGGAACCGAGGGAGCTTATTATTCCTCGGAGAGAAGTAGACTGAGTTTTTTTTTTTTGGTCCTCATTCAAATATAACCAACTCAAGTAGGGGGAGCAGCTAGGAAAACTGTTCGAGGGGAGATAGATATCAAAGCCGGTGCGAAATATGAAAAGGGAGCGGACATTAATCTAGAAATGTTTTGGGAAATTATCGCTCATACTCTAGTGAATATCCCCCCCCGGAAAGAAACTGCTTTCTACTACTATAAGCCGACAATCGGTTCACCTCACCTCCATCTAACCATCACCCAGAGGATACAAGAAATTGGGGATTTCATCCTGAAACCGACATATCGCGGACCCCAACAACAACCGCTGCCCCATCCCGGGCCAGCTTCACCCCAGACTCGGGGGAAGGAACAAACGAACCTGTGGGAGCCACCACCCACCGAGGAGGAAAGTGCACTTGGAGCCCTAGGAATATGGGGAGCCGCAGCATAGTATACAGGCCCGCGATCACCGAATTGGGGAAATTTGTTTTTTTTTTTCTAGTTTCTGTCCCTCCCCTCTCCTAGGAAGATTTCTTCACGGCGAGTATTGTGTCTGGATCAGGGATAAGGGGGGTATATGGTATATATAGAGAGGGATATATGTGTGCGTGCGTGTATGTTTTTCGGAGGTGAGTTTATTTTTTTTTTCGGTGGGGTTGCGGGGTGGGACTCGCCGCGCGGTGTCATCGTGTCTTCCGCCACCCAAACCAACCCACTAACGACCCGCGGGCCAACAGCCAACTTCTTACTCCAACCGCCTATCTGTTCTGGACTAGCAGCGAAATGTGCATCCGCCACATCGCCTACTGCGCCACCTGCGCCTACCAGATCCCCAGCGGCTTCTACGTCTGCCAGCTGGGTTGCCTGGGGGGCTGTCCGTACGTCTGGCACATCAGGCTCGGGTTTAGGGTTTTGTGCGCGGTCTGTTACGCTAGGAGGGTTATGGCTATGCCTAGGGGGGTGGAGAGGCGGTAGTGTGGTGAGGGGGTGGGCGTTGGGCGTGGTTTGGAGGATGGTTCGAGCTGTACACTCTTTTTTTGTTTTTTTGTTTTGGGGGAGGAATTGGGAACGGTTTGTTGGGGTGGTGTGGGGGATATGGAGGAGACTCTCCGCACATTCTCTCTTCTTTCTCTGATGGTTTTGTTCGCCTGAGGCCCGTGGAGGATGATTCTCTTCGTCCGTTCTTTTCTTCTTTGTTCGGTCTGTGTTCCACCGAGGGTCGCACTCTCCGTCCGTTCTCTTCTCTTTCCTTTGTGTTTAAGCGTTTAGCCTGTGGCCCGTGGAGAGCGATTCTCACCGTCCATTCTCTTGCGCCCTCCTTATGTTTTAAGGCTAATGGTCGCTCCTTTTTTTTCTTTTGTGCCTCTGGATGAAAGTAGATGGACGGGGTAGGCGAGTGGGAAACCCTTCCCCATCCCCTCCTATATTCATCACAGTTCTCACTCCTCCCTACCCCGCGCACGACCCACAAATATTATTTAACTTGGGTGGAAGGGAGATGGAAGGGGAGGAGAGAGTTTCCTTTCTATGTTTCGGGGGGTGGGACGGATTTGGTGACTACGCGGGTAGTGAATTGGTCCTCCAGGTAGATGGGTAGATCTGCCTAGTTCTACCAAGCTATCTAGGAAATTCTATCATTCGCCCCTTTTTCAGAACCTTGTAGATGACGCATGGAGCAATAGGTCCAAATACCGCCGCCACATAGCACGGTAGGAAAACAGATAACACAAGTATGCCTTTTCAATGTTCACCAATTGTTCGCCAACTGTTCACCAATTCTTCTCGATAGGTAGTGAATAACACCTACTACATATAAACCTCCTTCCGGACCATTTTCCCATCCGTCTTGCCTCAAACATAACGCCATAATACACACGCACACATCAACTACCGATCCACAAGAAAAGCGAAACACAACCGACAATGTGCAATCTCTTCATATATGTCTGCGGCGTCTGCCGGGGAAACCTCGGAGGCTCCCGCCTCGAACAGTGCCCCCGCTCCAGGAATGGGCGGTGTGAGTGGCTAAGGGAGGTTAAGATTGAAGTTCCCGTATGTGATTCTTGCAGGAGGAGTGGAAGAGCTCCTACAGTGTATGGCAGCGGTGGTGGTAGGTGAAGTTTCCTGTCATTTAGTGGTGGACATGCGGATGAGATGGTGGGAAGGGGGGTTGAAAGGCTCTCTTTGCGGTGGTTTAGTTGCCTATGATGGAACTGGGCCTGTTTAGACTGTTGGAAGTAATTGGAACGAACGAGGCACATGGGACCGTATGTAGAATTGATTGAATTCACTACCTGATGAGACCGAGCGAAGTGGAGAAACTGGCCAACTGCATAGAAGGAATGGAACGGCCCCATATACCGGCCGGCCGGAAAGCAAGAATAGAGGTTCTATTCTGGTAACTCGCATCTATGGATGGATGCGGGGTGCTGGCTGCTAACTAGGGCTGAGTAGAGGCCGGAGTGAACCCAACGGCAGGTTCCGAACTGCCCCGAGAACTGCCGTTTTCAACATAGACAGACAGCTGCTCTGAACAAGGGGGCGGAACTCCGGTGCATCCTCACTTTCACCAAGCCTCTTTTCCTTCCAGATCCTGACTTATGCCATCGCGGAGAAAGTCAGGATCATGTCGGTGGTGGCGAGTCCCTCTGGGCAAATCCTAGATCGGAGGCATAAATTTCGTGTCGCTGGAGGATGCTGTCTAGGTGGAGGAAGGAGACGACAGATTACGCGATGATGTTCGGTCAAGCGATGGTGTGGCATGTTGATAATACGTTCAAAGATCTCTAGGTATTCTCGACCAATTCTAACCAGCTGGTAGTATTTAATTAAGTGGCTGTGCCACGTCGATGTAACAGCATCTTTAATGCGTTCGTTGTATAAAGTGAAATCGGTCAGAGTTTGTCTGAGCACAGAGGGAACATTCTCAATGGCCCGGTATCATATTACCACGATCATAAAAAGTTGTCGCTGGTACGTACATTACCCACTGAAGTTTGGAGTTGCCCATCTTCTCACCTCCACTGACTGTCTCCTGTCCCTTTGGCCTTACTGTATCCTGTGTTTTCTTCCGTTCTCCGAAGAACTGCGATAGCGGCACTCCCGCTCCTTCGCTCAACAGCAGCAACAGCCAATTATTTTACTTCGCCCAAGTGTATAGAATGTCAGTGTGCCGGCGAATCCGGGTAAGGAAATTCTCCTCTTCGTGGATGTTCCAGAACCGCTTGACATGTATCTTAATATGAGTAAGCCCCTCTAGAGGAGGGAATACTTAGCCCTTACAACTCGCCCTGTTCGCGGCGGATACGGGAGATCTCGTGAGGCGGTTCCTGAAAGCCCGGATCGTCAAGCATGTCTTCCCTAGTATTGAGGGTAATGTGCCGTAGCTCGGGGTCTTGGAAGGGCTCGATATGGGTGTAGTGTTTGTTTTCTTCCAACTCACTAGTGGCGTCCCGCAAACGTGAGGTATGCCTTGATGACATCATAATAGCCGGGGGGGACACGACCCTCGAATTCGTCCACTCGAAGCCGTAAAATCACACATTTTGACTGGCATTGGAGGCTTGACGAGGTTGACATGATGTAGAGTGTTAGGGGTTGAGTTCTGAGATAAAACTCAATGGATCGGCTGGTGATCCGCAGAATAGACTCCTGGGACTTGGTGGCTGTTGCCAGAGGAACCACATATATTGCTTTTGTTGTGTTTTACCGGCATCACAACCAATCAACGCGAGTCTCTATCTGCGATCACATTTCAAATTATCTTGTCAGTAGCTTGTCCAGCTCTCTTTTTACATATATAAGTGAATCACCAATTAGACTAAGAGAGTGCTAACTCAAGTCTACTTTGTAGGGCGTCGTTAATGAGACCATGGCCGACATTTTTATATACAGAATCAAGCTCTGGCATAACAGTTCGTCACTTATTTTCACGATTATCGCTCTCCAAGGGCTAGCCTTTATCCTTGATACTGTTGGTTGATCAGCTACAAGCCCTCACATACTACACTGATTCTTGGTCTGACTTACCGCGTCCCCGCATTGAGACGCGATTACCGGGAACCTCGATAGGCATGCCCACGCTAGGCGGGCACAACCTAGGCAGCAGATCCCGATCCCGCGCATCAAGAGCTCCTGTGGATCTTGGATATCGCCACTCCGAGGCACACAAACCGCCCCATCAAGGCGCGCAAGCGCTGCTGCGCATTTGGCATAATCATACGCGGAGATATGGATACACGGCTGGTAGTGGTGGCAACGTTGCTCGTACATGCTTGTAGAGTGCTGGCCTTCTCTGCACACCTAAAGCGGCATTCACTATGAAGTAGGTCCAGCAAATAAAAGTATGTACATGCATCGGTTGTTGTCGTATTAGATGATCAGACCAGAAATCGCTAACCAGATCCGCTCACCGGACAAGTGTAAATAAGAGTTGATTTGTCTTTGGAAACCGATTGCAAACAGACCAGTAGCCCATTTCTTTTGACCACGATGGTCTTGATACGGTTGCCGATTCCTCCGCATGCAGAGGGATTGTGAGCCCTTGCTTTTCTATATCGTTTAAACGGTCAGCAATACTACACATCCTGAATCTCGCTACTCCTGAAAGCGGATGATACAATAGGTATACTTGTAGTTCTTTAGTATTTTCTATAAAACTGATCACCAATGCAAGAGGCATTCAAGGATTCCCTGGAGGGTACTGGCTTCTGATCTTGGTTTCGCATTACCAGTGTCAGCGCAAGGGCGAGAATAATCTCATTATTCCTCGTACCAGCTGACCTCGTGTAGAGCATGGAAGACCCATATATGGTCTTGTGCAGGCTCTTCAACTGTGGTCTGTCAATTGGAGGAGTCATGATAGGGCGAATGGGACTGGATGGATCTGCCAAATAGGATCCGCACACGACCTCGCCACCCCGCACCTCTTTAACCATTAACTCCCCTCTCTCCCCTCTCTCAACTGTCGACAATACATTCTTCTCATCTTACATATCCCTCTAGTTACTCAATTTTCAGTGCTAAGAACCCCTGCGATGGCATTAAACGGAACTATCAGCCGCCTTGACTCGCTCCAAGCTTCTGAACAGCTCCACCTCCTCGATGAAATCGACAAGCTCCGTCTACAGGGCATCAGCGAATTCGTTTTCCTCCCCCAACTCATTGTCTGCGGTGACCAATCCTCAGGCAAAAGCTCTGTACTCGAAGCCATTTCCGGCATCCCTTTCCCCCGGAGAGACAGCCTTTGCACCCGCTTTGCCACTGAGCTGATCTTGCGGAAATCCCGAGTTTCCAGTACCTCCGTCTCAATCGTCCCCAGTGGTGGCCGGCCTGAGCCTGAGGGCCAGATACTCCGTGGCTTTGCGGGGAGACTGGAGAACCTGGATGACTTGCCCGCACTGATAGATAGAGCAAAGATAGCCATGGGGGTGTCTGACATAGGGAGTGCGTTTTCGAAGGACGTCCTTCGAGTCGAGCTCTCTGGTCCCACAAAACCACACCTAACTATCGTCGACCTCCCGGGACTTATTCACTCGGAGAACAGGCAGCAGAGCGCCGATGACGTCGAGCTCGTCTCCCAGCTTGTCTCCTCATACATGAAGAATCCCCGGACGATCATCCTTGCTGTTGTCTCTGCTATGAATGACATTGCGAATCAGGTCGTGCTAAAGCGGGCTAAAGAGGTCGATCATGAGGGTGTGAGGACTCTGGGGCTTATTACGAAACCAGACACCCTACCTCAAGGTTCAGAGAGGGAGATGGCATTTGTGAATCTTGCAAAGAACGACGATGTCGAGTTTCGGCTCGGGTGGCATGTCCTCCGTAACAGGGACTACCATACACGAGAGAGCACCATGGAGGCCCGTGACGAGGCCGAGACGGAGTTCTTCTCGAGGGGAGCTTGGTCCGAGCTCCGGAGAGACATTGTGGGAATCTCCACACTGCGAAGCCGACTGAGCAGTGTGTTGTTCCACCAGATCAAGGCAGAGCTCCCCAGTCTCATTAGAGATGTGCAGCAGGAGATCGGGAATGCTCGGGCCAAGCTCTCCACCTTGGGTAAGAGCCGGAGCACGCTAGACGAGCAGCGGGTGTTCCTAGTCGATCTCAGCCAGACCTTCTCCCAGCTCTGCAAAGCCTCTTGTGATGGCGTGTACGATGACTCGTTTTTCGGCGACTCACTGACAGACATCGGATACATTCGACGGCTGCGGGCTGTCGTACAGAATAACAATTTGGAGTTTGCAGAGACAATGAAGAAACGAGGACACTGCAGGGACATCCAGGACAGGGCTGATACGGAAGCTGAAAAAGAAAAGCGCTTACGAGGTGAACTACCAGAGAAAATCTCGAGAAAGGAAGCGCTTGACCGCGTCCGCCGCCGTTTGACAAGAAGTAGGGGTCGTGAATTGCCAGGGACCTTCAATCCACTGTTGATTGGAGAGTTGTTTCATGAGCAGGCCAGCCCATGGCGTGCCCTGGCTACTGAACATCTGGAGCGAGTGTGGAAAGCAACGAAAGTGTTCTTGGAGGATGCCATTAAGTCCCTGACTGATCTGCGCACGTACGATGCACTCTTTCGGTACCGGATCGATGGGATCTTGGAAGAGAAGCTGCAGCGTGGACGTAAGACACTGGACCGGCTGATGGAAGACTGTGATAAGCATCCAATCACATATAACCACTATTTCATCGAGAATTTGCAGAAGTCAGTTCGGAAGCGTCGAGAGGAAGAAGTTAGCAAGCGGCTAAAGGTTTTTTTCCCGAAGAGTATCTACGGGGATCAAATCTTTGAGGCGTTCAGCTTCAGAGGCTTGTTGGACACACTTTTATCACAAACAGAGGCAGATATAGATACCCACGCATGCATAGAACTCTTGGACCTTATGGAGGCTTATTATGAGGTACTCCATATCTTCAAGCCCTCGACCGCCCCCTGAGTCTCATGGGACAATCTTCTAACCACCCCTTAAATTGAAACCAGGTGGCGCTAAAAAAGTTCGTTGACGATGTTGCAGTCCAAGCTGTGGAAGACCTCATCGGCTCCCTATGGAGCATCTTCTACCCTCCTGCCGTCGCCACTATGGATGCAGACCTCATTGAAAAGATTGCTGCGGAGACGCCTGATGTCCAGGAACAACGCCTGCAGCTGAAGCGCAAGCTCGACACGCTTCAAAAAGGAATGGAGACATTGAAGCGGCATGTTGCTCGCGGCGAGACGGTCGTCGGTAAGGAATTTGGTACCCCACGACATGGGCTGAACTTCTCTATTGGAAACTAATTGCATCATCTCAGATCAGGAAGCAGAATCGAAGGCTCAAGAGACTGAAATGCCCTTACATGGCCATGAAGAAGATGAGTCACATAGTGGGTGCGAGTCGGTAGCAGACCCAACTCCAGTAACCCCCGAAACACCTGTAGACCTTGCCCCAGCGAATTTCGAGGCAACAGAATGCCTACCTGGGGTCAGGCGAGCTCATGTGTTAGGTCGATACCCTTACCGGTGAGCATCTAGAGAAGCTAGCGAAATCGCTCGGAGAGCTCCGTACTAGCAATCCGCTGTCATGCATGTAGCTTAAAAAATACATCGTGTATTTCATTCAGGAATATCATAACTACATGTCTCCTAATAACGATCACCTTGAGCTACGTGGGCAGCTAGTGTTACTTTGAAGACCAGATTTGGGTGCTCGGGCATGCACGAGGAGACAGGAAAAAAAATATATATAACGGATGAGACTAAGATGTAGTGCAGGTTGCTTGACAAGGCGTCTTTTGTGTCGCGTAGGCTTCCTGCTCGTGCGTTCGCAACAACTCGGCAATATGTAGACCTCGCACCGACCCTGGCGATTGGGAAAGAGGTAGGGTTTGGATTAGTATATTTTGGCAAGTTCACGGTTCTCTGGTTATCTTTTCCTGGGAGGAAAACCCCTGGGGGGATTTGGCTCCTGGAAACCCGCCCACAAGTGCCCTTCTCTGCTGGGAGCCACTAATCCCTGGGTTGTTTTTTCAGTGCAAAATTTTTACATCTACCGCCTTCTTGGGCTTTGCCGTTATTTCGTCGTGATGCTGGCTTGCGTATAGCCTGTTCGAGGAGACTGGATTCGGGGTGCTAGAGCTTGTGGTTAAATTCACCTAGCAGTTGGTGAGACACGCGGAAGGAGAGCTCTTAAAATTGGCTAGGAAAGAAAGAAAGAAAGAAAGAAAGAAAGGTGTGGGGCATTATTTAGCTATTTGGTCATCAAGATGGGAAGATACTCCGTGGTGTTTCCAAGGACAATCTCATCGTCATAAAAGCAGAGAATGAGAGGGGAATGATGAGTGGCCTTGGAAAGGCTAAGGGGTTAGGTGATGGCCCGAGTAGAGCAAGGCAAACAATCAGAACTATAGAGTTCATAGTTATCGAGGTGCTGAAATACGTGGTGCACACCTACCGTCACGACCTGGAGTCCCTTTTCTACGCCTTTCCGTGGGTTGCTATCTGCCACGGCCAGAAAAGGGATAAGGGTCTGCCAAAGACGAGTAGGCTTCGAGGCTAGTATATAGGAGACTTTGAAGGGGTGGCACGAAAGGAGAGCAAGGATATGAATTCTCCAATAGAGCTCAACCCGCCTGTGACTTGCTGGGCCAGTAAGAAGTGAGCTTTGAAATTGAACGACTTGTCAGTTACTGCTGCCAATCACATTTTCTCTTCAAAAATAAAATATGCAAACTAGAAATGTTGTATGCTCGAGGAAGTCCCGCACGGCCGTAAGATTTTCCCCATTTCAACACCAATAGTCATTTCAAGAAAAATCCACCCCGGAAAGGTTTTCCCAGTCGAGGGACCCTCTTTCTCCTTGACCGTTCCTCTCCTCAGAAGCCTACAGATACGTGATCCTCCATGATGCATCGGGCGGGTCCTGAACGCCTCTGCCTACCTAAATGCGAACTACCGCGTCGCATAGCTGCACTAATCAAATATCAGAAGCGGTCGTCACGGCGTGCCAGGCAGGTTGACCGTGTCGAGAGACAAGCGAGTTAAGGTCAGGATGTCTATGGTTAGATCCGTGGCCCCCTTAGAGGTCTGGCTGAATGCGTCCCTGTCCATTGGCATGTCCCAATCAATAGCTTCTCCATCACCTACTATTCCCAGTCTGCCTATCACCCTGTAAGTCCCATCCGCACCTTGACGTAGCAATGCAGAAGCAGTCGAGTTCCAGAACTGGCAGAGGAAGTCGCCGGTTTTGGAGTTTGGTGGGACAAGACCAAGTGTGACATTTGAGCCGATGAACAGCCTGGGATTGTCTCGAGAAGGCAGCGAATTCTTTGCTGTACCTTTGCTAAATCCCTGGCTGGAGGGATCCTGGGAGGGCATGTTTGCTTCGAAAGATGCTATGTTCTGGATTCTAAAATCTGCTGAGGGACCTAGCAGGCTCATTAGCCGGTCATTCCGACTTCTCGCCTTGTCCAATTCCTCTTTCTTGGGGAAGCGGTCAATGAGACTAGTTGCCCATTTTTTGGTCGCTTCGGCAGAAGCAAGGATTTCGGAGTATGAGGGCCCAATATGCTGAATTTGACCGATGATGACGCCTCGAATGACAATATCTTCAGCCCACATTTCTGAGGACTTATTGAGCCACATTTCTGCAGATTCCGGCTCTGATGGGTACCAGATGCTTGTAAAATCCGCCTTGGGCTTGACGAAAAAAGAAAGAAGCCAGTTTTTGAAGCTGCTCAAAAGGTCCAAAAAAATGTAATAAACGGACATATTAGCGACATACTCCAACGAACAGTCGTTCTCACTACAAAACTTATTTATCCAAGACCCGGCTTCCCAAAGTTTGCCGATCTGTATTACAGGCGTTTTTCTCAACCCAGACTTTCGAGAGAGGAGCCGCCGGACTAGTCCGCTCAAGTATACCATATCCACCCGCTTCTCAGTTGGCTCAAGTGCAGATATATTTTGAAATGCGATGATGTCTTGGTAGACGGCAAGGGGAAACTTTGCATAGTCTACCGGTAACTGTCCTTTCGACTGATCATTCGCTATCCCGATGAAAGCATATATTTTAGGGCGATTTACCCGGATACCATGGTTTTCGAAAGATATTACCGCGATACCACAAACTTCAATTTTTATTACTTTTCTACCACGATTTGACTTCAGACTGCATGTGCATTGCATATGCCCACAATCAAAAATTTTCGAAGTGAAATTTCTTTCTCTCTTAATATCTACTAGCGCTATATGTTGCGATGCCTCCTACTGCTATTCCTGAGCCTCTAAATACAGAGTTTGAATCGCTGGATGCTGCTATTCAAGCTGTAAAGCTTTTTGTTATCTCAGAAAGAGAGTCTTACCTAGTTTCTTATGCTGATCGCACACGATATATTCTTACCTGTCGGGATTCCTCATGCAAATTTGGTATTAGAGCAGCTGTATTGAAAGGACCTAAGTTTCGTGTTACTCGCTATTCTCCTCATACCTGTAGTCCTCTTGTTCATTAAAATTTTCGTCCAGCTCACTCTGTTAGTTTTTTAGCTGAACGGCATAGGCAAACGGTAGCAGAGAATCGGAATACCTTACCCGCTCAGATCTGAAGTACAGAAAGAGTTCAATTTGGAAATAGAGGGGTTAGCTATCAGTAAGCGTGGCGGACACAGGAAGCTTTAAGAGCAGAGCTTGAAAGAGATGAAGCTTCTAGCTTCAGAAAAATGCCTGGATTAATAGATTCTTGGAAAGATGGAGACGAGAAAAACTGGGGAACAGTCGAAAACATGAATAGTCAATTCCATTACGCCTTTATTGCTCCTGCTGCAACTCGTGCTGCATTTGAAGCATGTCGCTCTCTAATTGCTCTGGACGCATGTCATACCAAATCCCGATACCGAATGACACTCTTCGTTGCTAGTATAGTCGATGGCAATAATGAAATCCTTCCATTAGTATGGGCTATAGCACCAATTGAAGATGTTGAAAATTGGATATGGTTTTTAGAAAACTTAAAGGATACTCTATATAAAATAGAGGAAGCTATCCTAGTGCTAATCAGTGATCGTGATAAAGGGTTACAGAAGGCTGTACAACAGGTTCTCCCTAAGTCATTTCACTCGCACTGCTGTCAACATCTTGTCGACAATATCCAAACAAGATATGGATTGGTATGTCGAAACCTTTTCTGGAACGCTGCTAAAGCATTCACCGAAAATGAGTTTCAAACAGCAATAGACAAAATTAAAGATCGAAAGGATGCTGCATATCAGTATATTGAGAGTATATCTCACGATTCTTGGGCACAATATACATTTCCAGCTCCTCGATTTGGGCATATCACCTCTAACATTGCCGAATCTCTCAATTTTTCTTGGAACGAATACCGTCATCTTCCTATTCTACGTTTGTTCATCTCGATCTGGTCAAAATTGATGACTACTTTTCACTATCGTCGGCATCAAACTCAAAAGAATAACCGCATTACCGATTATGCATATCAGCATATATCTCGAAGCTTTCAACATGCACGGAGGTTTAAAGTTGATCTAGCTGGTGATGAAATAGCTCAAGTATGTACTTCTAATTATATTTATAATATAGCTAATAACAAATTAGGTATATATTCCAAACGGAATCAGCCATGTCGTAAACCTCAGAAGGCGGACTTGTACCTGCGGTGAGTTTCAGGAATTTTTAATTCCTTGCTGTCATGCTGTTGCTGCATGCCTTTGGTTAGTAGAAGATCCATATGAGTATGTTGATCGATTGTATTCACTAGAATACTATCGATTAACTTATTCACGAATGATGTCCCCAATTTGTGAAGAAGATCTTATAGAAGAGCATGATGAATGCAATGCTCCCGAATTGGGTAAACAGCAGGGAAGGCCTAAGAAAAGTAGGCATCGTCGAGGAGAGAAGGTCAGAAAGCTGTTCTGCGGGCATTGTGGGCAACAGGGTCACAACCGGAGGAGTTGTCGAAATGTAACACAATCACAAGTGCAAGTATGAAATATTATGGTAGAGAAGTAATAAAAATTGAAGTTTGTGGTATCGCGGTAATATCTTTCAAAAACCATGGTATCCGGGTAAATCGTCCTAATTTTATTTAGGGCAAATTACTTACATACCACTTTTTTCAAAAGATATTACAAGAATGTGTACTGAATTCTGTACACATTCTTGTATTGTAAGTCACATACACCCTTAACCCAATTTGAATCTATGATAAATGCAATGCTCCTGAATTGAGTAGACAGTGGGAAAGGCCTAAAAAAAGTAGGCTTTGTCGAGGAGAGAAGGCTAGGAAGCTTCTTTGTGGACATTGTGAACAGCAAAGTCATAATCAGCGGAATTGTCGAAATGCAGCACAGGTATGAGAATTGTGGTATACGAGTAATTAAAATTGAAATTCGTGGTATTGCAGTAATATCTTTTGAAAAAGGTGGTATGCGAGTAATTTGCCCTATATTTTATCAAGTGGGACCGTGCAGAAAGAATCGCGGAAGGTATCTAGGAAGCTACCCAGAGCATAACTCTCTCCATCTCGGACTTTCGACTCCCGTAAGTGGTCTAGTTTGAGAACATTTTCTACCGCCACGTCGGCAGTATGTTCGTTATAGATTTTGGCGGCCGCGAGAAATACTTCCCAGTGGAGAGATTGCCGTCCAAAATGGACCTGGATGCGAGAAGCCACGCCGATCTCTTGTATGATCCAGGCGTTTCCAATATTCTTCGCGTACTATCTGATAAAGCCAGAATTTTGTCGTCTTCCAGGCTATCTCATTCCCGGGAATGGGCCAGTCTTTGGTTCGATCTGAGGCCTTGCCGTGCTCGATCCAGTATAGAGGTTGGCAATATTGTAGCCAGACAAGTACCTCTCGCGCTCGGCTATAGGTAAATGACATGAGTGGAACTTGCTGGTTTTTCTCAGTTGTATTTCTCTGGTCAATACAGATTGCATCGACCCAGAGAAGTCGGGGTTCATCGGGATGGCGCAGGTCATGCAGGGCATTCCAGAGGTTTTCCGTTACCTCCATCTTTGCACCGTTGACCGCGATTATCTTAGTGGGCTTAGGGTCACCCCATGTATAGGAAAGCGCGCTGTAGTTCGGATTGTCAACGAACCGAGCGGACTCAAGTTTACATTGGATCGTCTGGGACCCTGTGCCGGGCAGGACGTGGAGTATTCGAAGGCTGTCCGTCGAGGGATCCAGAGGAGGATAGACCACCTTGGTACTTAAATGTAAAGGGTCTGAAAATAGGTATATGATAGTGGCAATGATAATCGCTAGGACGACACATAGCGAGAACCAGGCGACCGGTTTTCTAGCCTCAACCACCCGACTTCGCTGGACATGGGAACCCAGCAGAGGCGTGGTCTCCTGGGGTTCTCTCATAGCGTCGTTCATGGAAGAAGCAGAATTGTAGATAGTCACCAAGCTAGCTAATGGGATAACGTATTTGACGGCGAAGTTGCCGGACCCCGCGAAGTTGCCGCTAAGCGAAC